>JBBBDQ010002070.1:1660000-1755000 GCA_037127315.1 Ascarosepion bandense
AGTGGATAATTCTAAATGAAAATAGAATGGTGCTTTTGTTATTATTACTTTGCAAAATTTTACGAGGCAAGGAAGCAAAAATGAATTTGTCCAAATCAGTCTAAATTTTTTTTATTCTTTCATTGATGAAACTGCAATACAGGTAATTATTAAATATCTATAAATTTATTTGATGCACATGTTATTGTGCTTTATTAACAAAAAAATCATTCTATTTTCATTTACAATTATTCATTGGCAATAAATACTAAAAAATAGTATGAAATACATTAATTTTTGAAGACAATGGCCGGTAGTATATATATATATATATATATATGAAGTTGGAAAAGAAACCACCAAATTTGACAAAACCACTAACAACTAAACAAAAACAACTTAAATAAAGAAGCTAAAAAAATTAAAATCTGTAAATTTTTTTTGCTCATGTTAAGCCTAGAAAGAAAACACTATATAAAAAAATCAATGTTTTTATCCATAATATTGACGGTATTAAATTATTCCACTTTTTAACAAGGAAAATCTCAAGTTGATGTTAAAAATTTGCTGCAAAATGTTGCTGATTTATTTAAGATCTATTATGACATGTCTCTAATTTGTATTTAGATACATTGTATTTATTTTCATTTTTTCTAGTTTAATTGTTCACCTATATTGCATATGATCCATATCTTAGGCATGATGGTAAACTACATCCGGCAGCAAGGCCTCTGATTGGGAGGTTGTGAGGACCATGGAACCACCTCTTAATTGCTGTTGTTCTCAGGTTCACCCTGACTCGAAATGGTAGCACCTGCTAGGGTCCCAGCTATGAACAAATATATAACCACCAAACTGGGGTCAAAACACTATGAAAGTATAAAAATACACTTTTATAGAAATATATATACATAAAATAAACTTTTATAGAAAAATATACAGTTTTGATGAAGAAATTATTACCATAACACATTTTTGAAGGAAAAAAATTATTCTCAGTAAAACATTTTTGAATACAAAACTAGAAGACATCTTCAGTTTTCTAAAATAAAAAGAATAAACACAAAAAATTTTCATTAAAATCTGACTAAATGAACCTTCTCACTATAACTAAACATTAAAAAAATACCTTAAAACGTCACCTTTTTGGCATTAAATTACCCACAGAGGTGTTGATATGCCATTAAACAAAACTCAAACTCAAATGGATATGTTCCATTATTGTACATAATTATGTTAGAATAAAATTTGTATTTCGTATGAATACTTTTTTTTTTAATCATATCACCCCAAGCAAGGCGGTAACGCCACTGATGTGCAGGGGGCTATGTAAGAGTGAAAAGATTGGAAAAGAGAAAGCCGGAAATCACATCATAAACAGGGAACAAGGGATGAGCCTCTTCACCTGTTCAATAGACGAACCAGGTGATAGTTTTGTCTATCTACTCCAACTGAAAAAAAAAAAAAAAAGAGTGAAAAGATTGGAAAAGAGAAAGCTGGACTACTTTATGAAAATTGAAATGTAGGAGAGACGAGGAGGGGCACATATCATAGATTCAAGACCCTTGCACCAACCCTGTATATACTTTTATTTTGTGCTTGTTTTGCAGAATAAAATCTTTGTATCCAAAATGCAAATGTTATTTCCTGTAAAGATTGTAAGAAAAATAGTTTTAGAATTAATGGAAAAGTCAACTCATCAAAAGGTTGATAAAATAAATGCAAACAAAGATATGAATCTTCTAACTCAAAGTTTAGTTTTGCCATTGTTGACAAAGAGTCATTTGGTGCTTTGTCACTAGCTTACCTCAAATAGGTTAAAAGAAGTTATTTAGTGTAAGCATAGATAAACTGGCATTTGTACGTTGTGAAGATTTTCCAAAAATTTGAACTGGCCTTTCTAGGTAATGTCTGACTATTGAAAAATAATATTAATTTTCAGTACTGGTATAGTATGTGGCCTACCTTTTAAATGTGGCCTACAGAATTCTGTCACTGTTATAGTATGTGGCCTACAGAATTCTGTCACTGTTATAGTATGTGGCTTACCTTAAAAAGTTTATTATAAGGAAGTAATTTAACTGTCTGATTAGGGTTAGAGAAAATAATTAGTTTCAATAAATATCTGAATACTCATATCTATAAATATACTCTTACTGAGGTAAGACACATTCAAACCAGAGAAGCTACATACTATACCAGAATCAAAGAGGCAGGCCACATACTATACTGGCACATAATTTTTTATTTAATTTTGTATCTTTAGTGTATTTTTATTTAAATTTTTAAATAAATTTAAAAAAAGACTTTATTCCAACTGTAACTGAAGTGCGCTGTGGTGTAATGGATATTGGCTCGGAATGAGAAATTAGAGAGCTAAGTTCAAATTCCAGCTGAATTTGTTTAATTCTTTTATGCACAAATACCCTTGGGAAAAGTATGAATACAATTCTTTTTCATCCAGGTATGAGTTGAATACCAGAACAGATTGGGTTCTATAGCCTTGGTTGGCAACCAGTTTACCAAAGAAAGTAATGGCAACCTTCTGGAGAAAAATTTTCTGCCTAGTCAGTTATATCTCTAAAGAGACATGATCACCCAAGCATGTATCACATATGGCAATTAACTGACTGACTGAATTGGTTATAATATTTTTTTTATGTTATATGAACTCTTCTCTAATACATCTGTACCAATAACTATTTTTAGTAGTTTCTTGATCCTAATGAATTGGTGTAAATTACCTGATCCTTTTGTATTTGTCTATATTTGTGAGATGAGGTAATATTTACAGTATTTACATTATTTGGACTATTGTTCTTATCTTTGCTGCCATTTGTACAACATTTAATAATATATCATTCTATTTGTCTATATTTGTGAGATGAGGTAATATTTACAGTATTTATATTATTCAGACTATTGTCCTCATCTCTGCTGCCATTTGTACAACATTTAATAATATATCATTCTATTTGTCTATATTTGTGAGATGAGGTAGTATTTACAGTATTTACATTATTCAGACTATTGTCCTCATCTTTGTTGCCATATGTACAACATTTAATAATATATCATTCTATTTGTCTATATTTGTGAGATGAGGTAGTATTTACAGTATTTACATTATTTCGACTATTGTCACTCAGGATTTAAGAATTACAAAAAGTCAGGAAATAAAAAAAAACATGAAAACAATTATTTAATACATTGATTTAAAGGCTAACACTTAAACAATCCAAACCTGGATTTTCAAGGCCGACAATACACTAGTAATATACATTGTCATCATAATTTGTACATTTATAATGTTTAAGTAAATTCGCCTGTCAGATTTACAAAGCTATGTAAATTTTCCACCCAAATTCCTTTTTTTCATTTTCCTTTCTCTTATTTTCTTTCTCGAAAGTATGTACATTTGTCAGGATTAACATAATTGAACTTGTCCTCATCTTTGCTGCCATTTGTACAACATATAATAATATATCATTCTATTTGTCTATATTTGTGAGATGAGGTAATATTTACAGTATTTACATTATTTGGACTATTGTCCTCATCTTTGCTGCCATTTGTACAACATTTAATAATATATCGTTCTATTTGTCTATATTTGTGAGATGAGGTAATATTTACAGTATTTACATTATTTGGACTATTGTTCTCATCTTTGCTGCCATTTGTACAACATTTAATAATATATCATTCTATTTGTCTATATTTGTGAGATGAGGTAATATTTACAGTATTTACATTATTTGGACTATTGTCCTCATCGTTGCTGCCATTTGTACAACATTTAATAATATATCATTCTATTTGTCTATATTTGTGAGATGAGGTAATATTTACAGTATTTACATTATTTGGACTATTGTCCTCATTGTTGCTGCCATTTGTACAACATTTAATAATATATCATTCTATTTGTCTATATTTGTGAGATGAGGTAATATTTACAGTATTTACATTATTTGGACTATTGTCCTCATCTTTGCTGCCATTTGTACAACATTTAATAATATATCATTCTATTTGTCTATATTTGTGAGATGAGGTAGTATTTACAGTATTTACATTATTCAGACTATTGTCCTCATCTTTGTTGCCATATGTACAACATTTAATAATATATCATTCTATTTGTCTATATTTGTGAGATGAGGTAGTATTTACAGTATTTACATTATTTCGACTATTGTCACTCATGATTTAAGAATTACAAAAAATCAGGAAATAAAAAAAAACATGAAAACAATTATTTAATACATTGATTTAAAGGCTAACACTTAAACAATCCAAACCTGGATTTTCACGTCCGACAATACACTAGTAATATACATTGTCATCATAATTTGTACATTTATAATGTTTAACTATATTCGCCTGTCAGATTTACAAACCTATGTAAATTTCCCACCCAAATTCCTTTTTTTCATTTTCCTTTCTCTTATTATCTTTCTCGAAAGTATGTATATTTATCAGGATTAACATAATTCAACTTGTCCTCATCTTTGTTGCCATTTGTACAACATTTAATAATATATCATTCTATTTGTCTATATTTGTGAGATGAAGTAATATTTACAGTATTTGCATTATTTGGACTATTGTCCTCATCGTTGCTGCCATTTGTACAACATTTAATAATATATCATTCTATTTGTCTATATTTGTGAGATAAGTTAATATTTACAGTATTTACATTATTTGGACTATTGTCCTCATCTTTGCTGCCATTTGTACAACATTTAATAATATATCATTCTATTTGTCTATATTTGTGAGATGAGGTAATATTTACAGTATTTATATTATTTGGACTGTTGTCCTCATCTTTGTTGCCATATATACAAGATTTAATAATATATCATTCTATTTGTCTATATTTGTGAGATGAGGTAATATTTACAGTATTTACATTATTTGGACTATTGTTCTCATCTTTGCTGCCATTTGTACAACATTTAATAATATATAATTCTATTTGTCTATATTTGTGAGATGAGGTAGTATTTACAGTATTTACATTATTCAGACTATTGTCCTCATGTTTGTTGCCATATGTACAACATTTAATAATATATCATTCTATTTGTCTATATTTGTGAGATGAGGTAATATTTACAGTATTGACATTATTTGGACTATTGTTCTCATCTTTGCTGCCATTTGTACAACATTTAATAATATATCATTCTATTTGTCTATATTTGTGAGATGAGGTAATATTTACAGTATTTACATTATTTGGACTATTGTTCTCATCTTTGCTGCCATTTGTACAACATTTAATAATATATAATTCTATTTGTCTATATTTGTGAGATGAGGTAATATTTACAGTATTGACATTATTTGGACTATTGTCCTCATCTTTGTTGCCATTTGTACAACATTTAATACTATATCATTCTATTTGTCTATATTTGTGAGATGAGGTAATATTTACAGTATTGACATTATTTGGACTATTGTTCTCATCTTTGCTGCCATTTGTACAACATTTAATAATATATCATTCTATTTGTCTATATTTGTGAGATGAGTTAATATTTCAGTATTTACATTATTTGGACTATTGTCCTCATCTTTGCTGCCATTTGTACAACATTTAATAATATATCATTCTATTTGTCTATATTTGTGAGATGAGGTAGTATTTACAGTATTTACATTATTCAGACTATTGTCCTCATCTTTGTTGCCATATGTACAACATTTAATAATATATCATTCTATTTGTCTATATTTGTGAGATGAGGTAATATTTACAGTATTTACATTATTCACACTATTGTCCTCATCTTTGTTGCCATTTGTACAACATTTAATAATATATCATTCTATTTGTCTATATTTGTGAGATGAGGTAGTATTTACAGTATTTACATTATTTCGACTATTGTCATTCATGATTTAAGAATTACAAAAAATCAGGAAATAAAAAAAAACATGAAAACAATTATTTAATACATTGATTTAAAGGCTAACACTTAAACAATCCAAACCTGGATTTTCAAGGCCGACAATACACTAGTAATATACATTGTCATCATAATTTGTACATTTATAATGTTTAAGTAAATTCGCCTGTCAGATTTACAAACCTATGTAAATTTTCCACCCAAATTCCTTTTTTTCATTTTCCTTTCTCTTATTTTCTTTCTCGAAAGTATGTACATTTGTCAGGATTAACATAATTGAACTTGTCCTCATCTTTGCTGCCATTTGTACAACATATAATAATATATCATTCTATTTGTCTATATTTGTGAGATGAGGTAATATTTACAGTATTTACATTATTTGGACTATTGTTCTCATCTTTGCTGCCATTTGTACAACATTTAATAATATATCATTCTATTAGTCTATATTTGTGAGATGAGGTAATATTTACAGTATTTACATTATTTGGACTATTGTCCTCATCGTTGCTGCCATTTGTACAACATTTAATAATATATCATTCTATTTGTCTATATTTGTGAGATGAGGTAATATTTACAGTATTTACATTATTTGGACTATTGTCCTCATTGTTGCTGCCATTTGTACAACATTTAATAATATATCATTCTATTTGTCTATATTTGTGAGATGAGGTAATATTTACAGTACTTACATTATTTGGACTATTGTCCTCATCTTTGCTGCCATTTGTACAACATTTAATAATATATCATTCTATTTGTCTATATTTGTGAGATGAGGTAGTATTTACAGTATTTACATTATTCAGACTATTGTCCTCATCTTTGTTGCCATATGTACAACATTTAATAATATATCATTCTATTTGTCTATATTTGTGAGATGAGGTAATATTTACAGTATTTACATTATTCACACTATTGTCCTCATCTTTGTTGCCATTTGTACAACATTTAATAATATATCATTCTATTTGTCTATATTTGTGAGATGAGGTAGTATTTACAGTATTGACATTATTTGGACTATTGTTCTCATCTTTGCTGCCATTTGTACAACATTTAATAATATATCATTCTATTTGTCTATATTTGTGAGATGAGTTAATATTTACAGTATTTACATTATTTGTACTATTGTCCTCATCTTTGCTGCCATTTGTACAACATTTAATAATATATCATTCTATTTGTCTATATTTGTGAGATGAGGTAGTATTTACAGTATTTACATTATTCAGACTATTGTCCGCATCTTTGTTGCCATATGTACAACATTTAATAATATATCATTCTATTTGTCTATATTTGTGAGATGAGGTAATATTTACAGTATTTACATTATTCACACTATTGTCCTCATCTTTGTTGCCATTTGTACAACATTTAATAATATATCATTCTATTTGTCTATATTTGTGAGATGAGGTAGTATTTACAGTATTTAAATTATTTCGACTATTGTCACTCATGATTTAAGAATTACAAAAAATCAGGAAATAAAAAAAAACATGAAAACAATTATTTAATACATTGATTTAAAGGCTAACACTTAAACAATCCAAACCTGGATTTTCAAGGCCGACAATACACTAGTAATATACATTGTCATCATAATTTGTACATTTATAATGTTTAAGTAAATTCGCCTGTCAGATTTACAAACCTATGTAAATTTTCCACCCAAATTCCTTTTTTTCATTTTCCTTTCTCTTATTTTCTTTCTCGAAAGTATGTACATTTGTCAGGATTAACATAATTGAACTTGTCCTCATCTTTGCTGCCATTTGTACAACATATAATAATATATCATTCTATTTGTCTATATTTGTGAGATGAGGTAATATTTACAGTATTTACATTATTTGGACTATTGTCCTCATCTTTGCTGCCATTTGTACAACATTTAATAATATATCGTTCTATTTGTCTATATTTGTGAGATGAGGTAATATTTACAGTATTTACATTATTTGGACTATTGTTCTCATCTTTGCTGCCATTTGTACAACATTTAATAATATATCATTCTATTTGTCTATATTTGTGAGATGAGGTAATATTTACAGTATTTACATTATTTGGACTATTGTCCTCATCGTTGCTGCCATTTGTACAACATTTAATAATATATCATTCTATTTGTCTATATTTGTGAGATGAGGTAATATTTACAGTATTTACATTATTTGGACTATTGTCCTCATTGTTGCTGCCATTTGTACAACATTTAATAATATATCATTCTATTTGTCTATATTTGTGAGATGAGGTAATATTTACAGTATTTACATTATTTGGACTATTGTCCTCATCTTTGCTGCCATTTGTACAACATTTAATAATATATCATTCTATTTGTCTATATTTGTGAGATGAGGTAGTATTTACAGTATTTACATTATTCAGACTATTGTCCTCATCTTTGTTGCCATATGTACAACATTTAATAATATATCATTCTATTTGTCTATATTTGTGAGATGAGGTAATATTTACAGTATTTACATTATTCACACTATTGTCCTCATCTTTGTTGCCATTTGTACAACATTTAATAATATATCATTCTATTTGTCTATATTTGTGAGATGAGGTAGTATTTACAGTATTTACATTATTTCGACTATTGTCACTCATGATTTAAGAATTACAAAAAATCAGGAAATAAAAAAAAACATGAAAACAATTATTTAATACATTGATTTAAAGGCTAACACTTAAACAATCCAAACCTGGATTTTCACGGCCGACAATACACTAGTAATATACATTGTCATCATAATTTGTACATTTATAATGTTTAACTATATTCGCCTGTCAGATTTACAAAGCTATGTAAATTTCCCACCCAAATTCCTTTTTTTCATTTTCCTTTCTCTTATTATCTTTCTCGAAAGTATGTATATTTATCAGGATTAACATAATTCAACTTGTCCTCATCTTTGTTGCCATTTGTACAACATTTAATAATACATCATTCTATTTGTCTATATTTGTGAGATGAAGTAATATTTACAGTATTTGCATTATTTGGACTATTGTCCTCATCGTTGCTGCCATTTGTACAACATTTAATAATATATCATTCTATTTGTCTATATTTGTGAGATAAGTTAATATTTACAGTATTTACATTATTTGGACTATTGTCCTCATCTTTGCTGCCATTTGTACAACATTTAATAATATATCATTCTATTTGTCTATATTTGTGAGATGAGGTAATATTTACAGTATTTATATTATTTGGACTGTTGTCCTCATCTTTGTTGCCATATATACAAGATTTAATAATATATCATTCTATTTGTCTATATTTGTGAGATGAGGTAATATTTACAGTATTTATATTATTTGGACTGTTGTCCTCATCTTTGTTGTCATATATACAAGATTTAATAATATATCATTCTATTTGTCTATATTTGTGAGATGAGGTAATATTTACAGTATTTACATTATTTGGACTATTGTTCTCATCTTTGCTGCCATTTGTACAACATTTAATAATATATCATTTTATTTGTCTATATTTGTGAGATGAGGTAGTATTTAGAGTATTTACATTATTCAGACTATTGTCCTCATGTTTGTTGCCATATGTACAACATTTAATAATATATCATTCTATTTGTCTATATTTGTGAGATGAGGTAATATTTACAGTATTGACATTATTTGGACTATTGTTCTCATCTTTGCTGCCATTTGTACAACATTTAATAATATATCATTCTATTTGTCTATATTTGTGAGATGAGGTAATATTTACAGTATTTATATTATTTAGACTATTGTTCTCATCTTTGCTGCCATTTCTACAACATTTAATAATATATAATTCTATTTGTCTATATTTGTGAGATGAGGTAATATTTACAGTATTGACATTATTTGGACTATTGTCCTCATCTTTGTTGCCATTTGTACAACATTTAATACTATATCATTCTATTTGTCTATATTTGTGAGATGAGGTAATATTTACAGTATTGACATTATTTGGACTATTGTTCTCATCTTTGCTGCCATTTGTACAACATTTAATAATATATCATTCTATTTGTCTATATTTGTGAAATGAGTTAATATTTACAGTATTTACATTATTTGGACTATTGTCCTCATCTTTGCTGCCATTTGTACAACATTTAATAATATATCATTCTATTTGTCTATATTTGTGAGATGAGGTAATATTTACAGTATTTACATTATTTGGACTGTTGTCCTCATCTTTGTTGCCATATATACAACATTTAATAATATATCATTCTATTTGTCTATATTTGTGAGATGAGTTAATATTTACAGTATTTACATTATTTGGACTATTGTTCTCATCTTTGCTGCCATTTGTACAACATTTAATAATATATAATTCTATTTGTCTATATTTATGAGATGAGGTAGTATTTACAGTATTTACATTATTCCGACTGTTGTCCTCATCTTTGTAGACATATATACAACATTTAATAATATATCATTCTATTTGTCTATATTTGTGAGATGAGGTAGTATTTACAGTATTTACATTATTTCGACTATTGTCTCTCATGATTTAAGAATTACAAAAAGTCAGGAAATAAAAAAAAACATGAAAACAATTATTTAATACATTGATTTAAAGGCTAACACTTAAACAATCCAAACCTGGATTTTCACGGCCGACAATACACTAGTAATATACATTGTCATCATAATTTGTACATTTATAATGTTTAAGTAAATTCGCCTGTCAGATTTACAAACCTATGTAAATTTTCCACCCCAAATTCCTTTTTTTCATTTTCCTTTCTCTTATTTTCTTTCTTGAAAGTATGTACATTTGTCAGCATTAACATAATTCAACTTGTCCTCATCTTTGTTGCCATTTGTACAACATTTAATAATATATCATTCTATTTGTCTATATAGGTGAGATGAGTTAATATTTACAGTATTTACATTATTCAGACTATTGTCCTCATCTTTGCTGCCATATGTACAACATTTAATAATATATCATTCTATTTGTCTATATTTGTGAGATGAGGTAATATTTACAGTATTTACATTATTCACACTATTGTCCTCATCTTTGTTGCCATTTGTACAACATTTAATAATATATCATTCTATTTGTCTATATTTGTGAGATGAGGTAGTATTTACAGTATTTACATTATTTCGACTATTGTCACTCATGATTTAAGAATTACAAAAAATCAGGAAATAAAAAAAAGCATGAAAACAATTATTTAATACATTGATTTAAAGGCTAACACTTAAACAATCCAAACCTGGATTTTCACGGCCGACAATACACTAGTAATATACATTGTCATCATAATTTGTACATTTATAATGTTTAACTATATTCGCCTGTCAGATTTACAAACCTATGTAAATTTCCCACCCAAATTCCTTTTTTTCATTTTCCTTTCTCTTATTTTCTTTCTCGAAAGTATGTATATTTATCAGGATTAACATAATTCAACTTGTCCTCATCTTTGTTGCCATTTGTACAACATTTAATAATATATCATTCTATTTGTCTATATTTGTGAGATGAGGTAATATTTACAGTATTTACATTATTTGGACTATTGTCCTCATCGTTGCTGCCATTTGTACAACATTTAATAATATATCATTCTATTTGTCTATATTTGTGAGATGAGGTAATATTTACAGTATTTACATTATTTGGACTATTGTCCTCATCTTTGCTGCCATTTGTACAACATTTAATAATATATCATTCTATTTGTATATATTTGTGAGATGAGGTAATATTTACAGTATTTACATTATTTGGACTGTTGTCCTCATCTTTGTTGCCATATATACAACATTTAATAATATATCATTCTATTTGTCTATATTTGTGAGATGAGGTAATATTTACAGTATTTACATTATTTGGACTATTGTTCTCATCTTTGCTGCCATTTGTACAACATTTAATAATATATAATTCTATTTGTCTATATTTGTGAGATGAGGTAGTATTTACAGTATTTACATTATTCAGACTATTGTCCTCATGTTTGTTGCCATATGTACAACATTTAATAATATATCATTCTATTTGTCTATATTTGTGAGATGAGGTAATATTTACAGTATTTACATTATTTGGACTATTGTTCTCATCTTTGCTGCCATTTGTACAACATTTAATAATATATAATTCTATTTGTCTATATTTGTGAGATGAGGTAGTATTTACAGTATTTACATTATTCAGACTATTGTCCTCATGTTTGTTGCCATATGTACAACATTTAATAATATATCATTCTATTTGTCTATATTTGTGAGATGAGGTAATATTTACAGTATTGACATTATTTGGACTGTTGTCCTCATCTTTGCTGCCATTTGTACAATATTTAATAATATATCATTCTATTTGTCTATATTTGTGAGATAAGTTAATATTTACAGTATTTACATTATTTGGACTATTGTCCTCATCTTTGCTGCCATTTGTACAACATTTAATAATATATCATTCTATTTGTCTATATTTGTGAGATGAGGTAATATTTACAGTATTTATTATTTGGATCATGTCCTCTATCTTTGTCATTAATACAAGATTTAATAATATATCATTCTATTTGTCTATATATTTGGTAGATGAGGTAAATATTTATAGTATTTACATTATTTTGACTATTGTTTCCTGCATCTTTGTTGCCATTTGTACAACATTTAATAATATATAATTCTATTTGTCTATATTTGTGAGATGAGGTAGTATTTATAGTATTTACATTATTCAGACTATTGTCCTATGTTTGTTGCCATATGTACAACATTTAATAATATATCATTCTATTTGTCTATATTTGTGAGATGAGGTAATATTTACAGTATTGACATTATTTGACCTTATTGTTCTCATCTTTGCTGCCATTTTAGCAGGACATTTAATAATATATCATTCTATTTGTCTATATTTGTGAGATGAGGTAATATTTACAGTATTTACATTATTTGACTTATTGTTCTCATCTTTACTGCCATTTGTACAACATTTAATAATATATAATTCTACTTGTCTATATATTTGTGAGATGATAATATTTACAGTATTGACATTATTTGGACTATTGTCCTCATCTTTGTTGCCATTTGTACAACATTTAATACTATATCATTCTATTTGTCTATATTTGTGAGATGATAATATTTACAGTATTGACATTATTTGGACTATTGTTCTCATCTTTGCTGCCATTTGTACAACATTTAATATCAGGCCCCATTTGTCTATATTTGTGAGATGAGTTAATATTTCAGTATTTACATTATTTGGACTATTGTCCCCATTCTTGCTGCTATTTGTACAACATTTAATAATATATCATTCTATTTGTCTATATTTGTGAGATGAGGTAGTATTTACAGTATTTACATTATTCAGGACTATTGTCCTCATCTTTGTTGCCATATGTAACAACATTTAACAATATATCATTCCATTTGTCTATATTTGTGAGATGAGGTAATATTTTACAGTATTTAAGGATTATCTACACTATTGTCCTCATCTTTGTTGCCATTTGTACAACATTTAATAATATACTGTTCTATTTGTCTATATTTGTGAGATGAGGTAATATTTACAGTATTTACATTATTTGGACTATTGTTCTCATCTTTACTGCCATTTGTACAACATTTAATAATATATCATTCTATTTGTCTATATTTGTGAGATGAGGTAGTATTTACAGTATTTACATTATTTCGACTATTGTCATTCATGATTTAAGAATTACAAAAAATCAGGAAATAAAAAAACATGAAAACAATTATTTAATACATTGATTTAAAGGCTAACACTTAAACAATCCAAACCTGGATTTTCAAGGCCGACAATACACTAGTAACAATATACATTGTCATCATAATTTGTACATTTATAATGTTTAAGCAAATTCGCCTGTCAGATTTACAAACCTATGTAAATTTTCCACCCAAATTCCTTTTTTCATTTTCCTTTCTTATTTTCTTTCTCGAAAGTATGTACATTTGTCAGGATTAACATAATTGAACTTGTCCTCATCTTTGCTGCCACTTGTACAACATATAATAATATATCATTCTATTTGTCTATATTTGTGAGATGAGGTAATATTTACAGTATTTACATTATTTGGACTATTGTCCTCATCTTTGCTGCCATTTGTACAACATTTAATAATATATCATTCTATTTGGTTCATATTTGTGAGATGAGGTAGTATTTACAGTATTTACATTATTCAGACTATTGTCCTCATCTTTGCATACAAGCATATGTACAACATTTAATAATATATCATTCTATTTGTCTATATTTGTGAGATGAGGTAATATTTACAGTATTTACATTATTCACACTATTGTCCTCATCTTTGTTGCCATTTGTACAACATTTAATAATATATCATTCTATTTGTCTATATTTGTGAGATGAGGTAATATTTACAGTATTTACATTATTTGGACTATTGTTCTCATCTTTACTGCCATTTGTACAACATTTAATAATATATCATTCTATTTGTCTATATTTGTGAGATGAGGTATTTACAGTATTTACATTATTTCTGACTATTGTCATTCATGATTTAAGAATTACAAAAATCAGGAATAAAAACATGAAAACAATTATTTAATACATTGATTTAAAGGCTAACACTTAAACAATCCAAACCTGGATTTTCAAGGCCGACAATACACTAGTAATATACATTGTCATCATAATTTGTACATTTATAATGTTTAAGTAAATTCGCCTGTCAGATTTACAAACCTATGTAAATTTTCCACCCAAATTCCTTTTTTCATTTTCCTTTCTCTTCTTATTTTCTTTCTCGAAAGTATGTACATTTGTCAGGATTAACATAATTGAACTTGTCCTCATCTTTGCTGCCATTTGTACAACATATAATAATATATCATTCTATTTGTCTATATTTGTGAGATGAGGTAATATTTACAGTATTTACATTATTTGGACTATTGTCCTCATCTTTGCTGCCATTTGTACAACATTTAATAATATATCGTTCTATTTGTCTATATTTGTGAGATGAGGTAATATTTACAGTATTTACATTATTTGGACTATTGTTCTCATCTTTGCTGCCATTTGTACAACATTTAATAATATATCATTCTATTAGTCTATATTTGTGAGATGAGGTAATATTTACAGTATTTACATTATTTGGACTATTGTCCTCATCGTTGCTGCCATTTGTACAACATTTAATAATATATCATTCTATTTGTCTATATTTGTGAGATGAGGTAATATTTACAGTATTTACATTATTTGGACTATTGTCCTCATTGTTGCTGCCATTTGTACAACATTTAATAATATATCATTCTATTTGTCTATATTTGTGAGATGAGGTAATATTTACAGTATTTACATTATTTGGACTATTGTCCTCATCTTTGCTGCCATTTGTACAACATTTAATAATATATCATTCTATTTGTCTATATTTGTGAGATGAGGTAGTATTTACAGTATTTACATTATTCAGACTATTGTCCTCATCTTTGTTGCCATATGTACAACATTTAATAATATATCATTCTATTTGTCTATATTTGTGAGATGAGGTAATATTTACAGTATTTACATTATTCACACTATTGTCCTCATCTTTGTTGCCATTTGTACAACATTTAATAATATATCATTCTATTTGTCTATATTTGTGAGATGAGGTAGTATTTACAGTATTGACATTATTTGGACTATTGTTCTCATCTTTGCTGCCATTTGTACAACATTTAATAATATATCATTCTATTTGTCTATATTTGTGAGATGAGTTAATATTTACAGTATTTACATTATTTGTACTATTGTCCTCATCTTTGCTGCCATTTGTACAACATTTAATAATATATCATTCTATTTGTCTATATTTGTGAGATGAGGTAGTATTTACAGTATTTACATTATTCAGACTATTGTCCTCATCTTTGTTGCCATATGTACAACATTTAATAATATATCATTCTATTTGTCTATATTTGTGAGATGAGGTAATATTTACAGTATTTACATTATTCACACTATTGTCCTCATCTTTGTTGCCATTTGTACAACATTTAATAATATATCATTCTATTTGTCTATATTTGTGAGATGAGGTAGTATTTACAGTATTTAAATTATTTCGACTATTGTCACTCATGATTTAAGAATTACAAAAAATCAGGAAATAAAAAAAAACATGAAAACAATTATTTAATACATTGATTTAAAGGCTAACACTTAAACAATCCAAACCTGGATTTTCAAGGCCGACAATACACTAGTAATATACATTGTCATCATAATTTGTACATTTATAATGTTTAAGTAAATTCGCCTGTCAGATTTACAAACCTATGTAAATTTTCCACCCAAATTCCTTTTTTTCATTTTCCTTTCTCTTATTTTCTTTCTCGAAAATATGTACATTTGTCAGGATTAACATAATTGAACTTGTCCTCATCTTTGCTGCCATTTGTACAACATATAATAATATATCATTCTATTTGTCTATATTTGTGAGATGAGGTAATATTTACAGTATTTACATTATTTGGACTATTGTCCTCATCGTTGCTGCCATTTGTACAACATTTAATAATATATCATTCTATTTGTCTATATTTGTGAGATGAGGTAATATTTACAGTATTTACATTATTTGGACTATTGTCCTCATTGTTGCTGCCATTTGTACAACATTTAATAATATATCATTCTATTTGTCTATATTTGTGAGATGAGGTAATATTTACAGTATTTACATTATTTGGACTATTGTCCTCATCTTTGCTGCCATTTGTACAACATTTAATAATATATCATTCTATTTGTCTATATTTGTGAGATGAGGTAGTATTTACAGTATTTACATTATTCAGACTATTGTCCTCATCTTTGTTGCCATATGTACAACATTTAATAATATATCATTCTATTTGTCTATATTTGTGAGATGAGGTAATATTTACAGTATTTACATTATTCACACTATTGTCCTCATCTTTGTTGCCATTTGTACAACATTTAATAATATATCATTCTATTTGTATATATTTGTGAGATGAGGTAGTATTTACAGTATTTACATTATTTCGACTATTGTCACTCATGATTTAAGAATTACAAAAAATCAGGAAATAAAAAAAAACATGAAAACAATTATTTAATACATTGATTTAAAGGCTAACACTTAAACCATCCAAACCTGTATTTTCACGGCCGACAATACACTAGTAATATACATTGTCATCATAATTTGTACATTTATAATGTTTAACTATATTCGCCTGTCAGATTTACAAACCTATGTAAATTTCCCACCCAAATTCCTTTTTTTCATTTTCCTTTCTCTTATTATCTTTCTCGAAAGTATGTATATTTATCAGGATTAACATAATTCAACTTGTCCTCATCTTTGTTGCCATTTATACAACATTTAATAATATATCATTCTATTTGTCTATATTTGTGAGATGAAGTAATATTTACAGTATTTGCATTATTTGGACTATTGTCCTCATCGTTGCTGCCATTTGTACAACATTTAATAATATATCATTCTATTTGTCTATATTTGTGAGATAAGTTAATATTTACAGTATTTACATTATTTGGACTATTGTCCTCATCTTTGCTGCCATTTGTACAACATTTAATAATATATCATTCTATTTGTCTATATTTGTGAGATGAGGTAATATTTACAGTATTTATATTATTTGGACTGTTGTCCTCATCTTTGTTGCCATATATACAAGATTTAATAATATATCATTCTATTTGTCTATATTTGTGAGATGAGGTAATATTTGCAGTATTTATATTATTTGGACTGTTGTCCTCATCGTTGTTGCCATATATACAAGATTTAATAATATATCATTCTATTTGTCTATATTTGTGAGATGAGGTAATATTTACAGTATTTACATTATTTGGACTATTGTTCTCATCTTTGCTGCCATTTGTACAACATTTAATAATATATCATTCTATTTGTCTATATTTGTGAGATGAGGTAGTATTTAGAGTATTTACATTATTCAGACTATTGTCCTCATGTTTGTTGCCATATGTACAACATTTAATAATATATCATTCTATTTGTCTATATTTGTGAGATGAGGTAATATTTACAGTATTGACATTATTTGGACTATTGTTCTCATCTTTGCTGCCATTTGTACAACATTTAATAATATATCATTCTATTTGTCTATATTTGTGAGATGAGGTAATATTTACAGTATTTATATTATTTGGACTATTGTTCTCATCTTTGCTGCCATTTGTACAACATTTAATAATATATAATTCTATTTGTCTATATTTGTGAGATGAGGTAATATTTACAGTATTGATATTATTTGGACTATTGTCCTCATCTTTGTTGCCATTTGTACAACATTTAATACTATATCATTCCATTTGTCTATATTTGTGAGATGAGGTAATATTTACAGTATTGACATTATTTGGACTATTGTTCTCATCTTTGCTGCCATTTGTACAACATTTAATAATATATCATTCTATTTGTCTATATTGGTGAGATGAGTTAATATTTACAGTATTTACATTATTTGGACTATTGTCCTCATCTTTGCTGCCATTTGTACAACATTTAATAATATATCATTCTATTTGTCTATATTTGTGAGATGAGGTAATATTTACAGTATTTACATTATTTGGACTGTTGTCCTCATCTTTGTTGCCATATATACAACATTTAATAATATATCATTCTATTTGTCTATATTTGTGAGATGAGTTAATATTTACAGTATATACATTATTTGGACTATTGTTCTCATCTTTGCTGCCATTTGTACAACATTTAATAATATATAATTCTATTTGTCTATATTTGTGAGATGAGGTAGTATTTACAGTATTTACATTATTCCGACTGTTGTCCTCATCTTTGTAGACATATATACAACATTTAATAATATATCATTCTATTTGTCTATATTTGTGAGATGAGGTAATATTTACAATATTTACATTATTCAGACTATTGTCCTCATCTTTGTTTCCATATGTACAACATTTAATAATATATCATTCTATTTGTCTATATTTGTGAGATGAGGTAATATTTACAGTATTTACATTATTTGGACTATTGTTCTCATCTTTGCTGCCATTTGTACAACATTTAGCAATATATCATTCTATTTGTCTATATTTGTGAGATGAGGTAATATTTAGAGTATTTACATTATTTGGACTATTGTCCTCATCTTTGCTGCCATTTGTACAACATTTAATAATATATCATTCTATTTGTCTATATTTGTGAGATGAGGTAGTATTTACAGTATTTACATTATTCAGACTGTTGTCCTCATCTTTGTTGCCATATATACAACATTTAATAATATATCATTCTATTTGTCTATATTTGTGAGATGAGGTAGTATTTACAGTATTTACATTATTTGGACTATTGTTCTCATCTTTGCTGCCATTTGTACAACATTTAATAATATATCATTCTATTTGTCTATATTTGTGAGATGAGGTAGTATTTACAGTATTTACATTATTTCGACTATTGTCTCTCATGATTTAAGAATTACAAAAAGTCAGGAAATAAAAAAAAGCATGAAAACAATTATTTAATACATTGATTTAAAGGCTAACACTTAAACAATCCAAACCTGGATTTTCACGGCCGACAATACACTAGTAATATACATTGTCATCATAATTTGTACATTTATAATGTTTAACTATATTCGCCTGTCAGATTTACAAACCTATGTAAATTTCCCACCCAAATTCCTTTTTTTCATTTTCCTTTCTCTTATTTTCTTTCTCGAAAGTATGTATATTTATCAGGATTAACATAATTCAACTTGTCCTCATCTTTGTTGCCATTTGTACAACATTTAATAATATATCATTCTATTTGTCTATATTTGTGAGATGAGGTAATATTTACAGTATTTACATTATTTGGACTATTGTCCTCATCTTTGCTGCCATTTGTACAACATTTAATAATATATCATTCTATTTGTCTATATTTGTGAGATGAGGTAATATTTACAGTATTTACATTATTTGGACTGTTGTCCTCATCTTTGTTGCCATATATACAACATTTAATAATATATCATTCTATTTGTCTATATTTGTGAGATGAGTTAATATTTACAGTATTTACATTATTTGGACTATTGTTCTCATCTTTGCTGCCATTTGTACAACATTTAATAATATATAATTCTATTTGTCTATATTTGTGAGATGAGGTAGTATTTACAGTATTTACATTATTCCGACTGTTGTCCTCATCTTTGTAGACATATATACAACATTTAATAATATATCATTCTATTTGTCTATATTTGTGAGATGAGGTAATATTTACAATATTTACATTATTCAGACTATTGTCCTCATCTTTGTTTCCATATGTACAACATTTAATAATATATCATTCTATTTGTCTATATTTGTGAGATGAGGTAATATTTACAGTATTGACATTATTTGGACTATTGTTCTCATCTTTGCTGCCATTTGTACAACATTTAGCAATATATCATTCTATTTGTCTATATTTGTGAGATGAGGTAATATTTAGAGTATTTACATTATTTGGACTATTGTCCTCATCTTTGCTGCCATTTGTACAACATTTAATAATATATCATTCTATTTGTCTATATTTGTGAGATGAGGTAGTATTTACAGTATTTACATTATTCAGACTGTTGTCCTCATCTTTGTTGCCATATATACAACATTTAATAATATATCATTCTATTTGTCTATATTTGTGAGATGAGGTAGTATTTACAGTATTTACATTATTTGGACTATTGTTCTCATCTTTGCTGCCATTTGTACAACATTTAATAATATATCATTCTATTTGTCTATATTTGTGAGATGAGGTAGTATTTACAGTATTTACATTATTTCGACTATTGTCTCTCATGATTTAAGAATTACAAAAAGTCAGGAAATAAAAAAAAACATGAAAACAATTATTTAATACATTGATTTAAAGGCTAACACTTAAACAATCCAAACCTGGATTTTCACGGCCGACAATACACTAGTAATATACATTGTCATCATAATTTGTACATTTATAATGTTTAAGTAAATTCGCCTGTCAGATTTACAAACCTATGTAAATTTTCCACCCCAAATTCCTTTTTTTCATTTTCCTTTCTCTTATTTTCTTTCTTGAAAGTATGTACATTTGTCAGCATTAACATAATTCAACTTGTCCTCATCTTTGTTGCCATTTGTACAACATTTAATAATATATCATTCTATTTGTCTATATAGGTGAGATGAGTTAATATTTACAGTATTTACATTATTCAGACTATTGTCCTCATCTTTGCTGCCATATGTACAACATTTAATAATATATCATTCTATTTGTCTATATTTGTGAGATGAGGTAATATTTACAGTATTTACATTATTCACACTATTGTCCTCATCTTTGTTGCCATTTGTACAACATTTAATAATATATCATTCTATTTGTCTATATTTGTGAGATGAGGTAGTATTTACAGTATTTACATTATTTCGACTATTGTCACTCATGATTTAAGAATTACAAAAAATCAGGAAATAAAAAAAAGCATGAAAACAATTATTTAATACATTGATTTAAAGGCTAACACTTAAACAATCCAAACCTGGATTTTCACGGCCGACAATACACTAGTAATATACATTGTCATCATAATTTGTACATTTATAATGTTTAACTATATTCGCCTGTCAGATTTACAAACCTATGTAAATTTCCCACCCAAATTCCTTTTTTTCATTTTCCTTTCTCTTATTTTCCTTTCTCGAAAGTATGTATATTTATCAGGATTAACATAATTCAACTTGTCCTCATCTTTGTTGCCATTTGTACAACATTTAATAATATATCATTCTATTTGTCTATATTTGTGAGATGAGGTAATATTTACAGTATTTACATTATTTGGACTATTGTCCTCATCGTTGCTGCCATTTGTACAACATTTAATAATATATCATTCTATTTGTCTATATTTGTGAGATGAGGTAATATTTACAGTATTTACATTATTTGGACTATTGTCCTCATCTTTGCTGCCATTTGTACAACATTTAATAATATATCATTCTATTTGTATATATTTGTGAGATGAGGTAATATTTACAGTATTTACATTATTTGGACTGTTGTCCTCATCTTTGTTGCCATATATACAACATTTAATAATATATCATTCTATTTGTCTATATTTGTGAGATGAGGTAATATTTACAGTATTTACATTATTTGGACTATTGTTCTCATCTTTGCTGCCATTTGTACAACATTTAATAATATATAATTCTATTTGTCTATATTTGTGAGATGAGGTAGTATTTACAGTATTTACATTATTCAGACTATTGTCCTCATGTTTGTTGCCATATGTACAACATTTAATAATATATCATTCTATTTGTCTATATTTGTGAGATGAGGTAATATTTACAGTATTGACATTATTTGGACTATTGTTCTCATCTTTGCTGCCATTTGTACAACATTTAATAATATATCATTCTATTTGTCTATATTTGTGAGATGAGTTAATATTTACAGTATTTACATTATTTGGACTATTGTCCTCATCTTTGCTGCCATTTGTACAACATTTAATAATATATCATTCTATTTGTATATATTTGTGAGATGAGGTAATATTTACAGTATTTACATTATTTGGACTGTTGTCCTCATCTTTCTTGCCATATATACAACATTTAATAATATATCATTCTATTTGTCTATATTTGTGAGATGAGGTAATATTTACAATATTTACATTATTCAGACTATTGTCCTCATCTTTGTTTCCATATGTACAACATTTAATAATATATCATTCTATTTGTCTATATTTGTGAGATGAGGTAATATTTACAGTATTTACATTATTTGGACTATTGTTCTCATCTTTGCTGCCATTTGTACAACATTTAGCAATATATCATTCTATTTGTCTATATTTGTGAGATGAGGTAATATTTAGAGTATTTACATTATTTGGACTATTGTCCTCATCTTTGCTGCCATTTGTACAACATTTAATAATATATCATTCTATTTGTCTATATTTGTGAGATGAGGTAGTATTTACAGTATTTACATTATTCAGACTGTTGTCCTCATCTTTGTTGCCATATATACAACATTTAATAATATATCATTCTATTTGTCTATATTTGTGAGATGAGGTAGTATTTACAGTATTTACATTATTTGGACTATTGTTCTCATCTTTGCTGCCATTTGTACAACATTTAATAATATATCATTCTATTTGTCTATATTTGTGAGATGCGTTAATATTTACAGTATTTACATTATTCAGACTATTGTCCTCATCTTTGCTGCCATATGTACAACATTTAATAATATATCATTCTATTTGTCTATATTTGTGAGATGAGGTAATATTTACAGTATTTACATTATTCACACTATGGTCCTCATCTTTGTTGCCATTTGTACAACATTTAATAATATATAATTCTATTTGTCTATATTTGTGAGATGAGGTAGTATTTACAGTATTTACATTATTTCGACTATTGTCTCTCATGATTTAAGAATTACAAAAAGTCAGGAAATAAAAAAAAACATGAAAACAATTATTTAATACATTGATTTAAAGGCTAACACTTAAACAATCCAAACCTGGATTTTCACGGCCGACAATACACTAGTAATATACATTGTCATCATAATTTGTACATTTATAATGTTTAAGTAAATTCGCCTGTCAGATTTACAAACCTATGTAAATTTTCCACCCAAAATTCCTTTTTTTCATTTTCCTTTCTCTTATTTTCTTTCTTGAAAGTATGTACATTTGTCAGCATTAACATAATTCAACTTGTCCTCATCTTTGTTGCCATTTGTACAACATTTAATAATATATCATTCTATTTGTCTATATAGGTGAGATGAGGTAGTATTTACAGTATTTACATTATTTGGACTATTGTTCTCATCTTTGTTGCCATATGTACAAGATTTATAATATATCACTCTATTTGTCTATATATTGTGAGATGAGGTTGTATTTACAGTATTTACATTATTCAGACTATTGTCCTCCTCTTTGTTGCCATTTGTACGCTCCAGCCTTCTGCAGGTGCTAGGGATTTCAAACCAAATCCTTTATTACAATCATTTGGCTATATGAACACCATTCCTTGCATAAAGCCTCAGTTGGAAGTCATAAGTTATGTCCCTCTAACCCTGCAACTTACTTGTTCACCACTGTTGTAACCTGGTACTGAACTTACAGCTTTAAGAGTCAAGTCAGGAACTAAGCAATGTCTATATCCACTGGGCCATGTGGATATAGGCTACAAAGATGAGGACAATAGTCCGAATAGTGTAAATACTGTTACCTGATCCTATTTCATAAAACACTTTCTCATCTCCCTTACAGCCTGAGGATGCTGCCTGCACATCTCATCCTGCCAGTAGATTTTCACCACCCACGTTATGTTTAAGTTTTGATCTGAGGAATTCTTAGAAGATAGTCAAGATGCCCTCCGGAGCAAAGGTTGGTAACAAGAAGGGTAAAGAAGGGAACGGCTTTCAGAACAGATAACTGTCTCTTGTTTGTAGAATCGTCATCATACACCTTCAAGTGCTACCTCTGGATATGTCATCAGTGTTGTTACTCCCAAGTAATTGGAAGTTTCAGGTCTAGGCAACATACTCCTTCATTGGTTGACCCGATCATAATGTGATCAGCATTCAGTCCACATCCAGACGCAAAAACTAAACTCGGTAAAATGTGTTATTTTTTCTA
This sequence comes from Ascarosepion bandense, assembly GCA_037127315.1. Taxonomy (NCBI): domain Eukaryota; kingdom Metazoa; phylum Mollusca; class Cephalopoda; order Sepiida; family Sepiidae; genus Ascarosepion; species Ascarosepion bandense. The sequence continues at coordinate 1,684,813 of JBBBDQ010002070.1, forward strand.
GCGGAATAGTTTATTGTGGCAATAGAAGGCTGACAAGAGAATGTGACACTTACGGTAGGTGCAAGGCATTGTATTTAAGGAAACAGTATTTGATGTATCCGCTTCTTAGGTCAGTCAGTAGTTTTTAGACAGAGACGAAGGAAAGGAGAGGTGAAGGCGAGCCTAGTAAGCCACTTTACTTGGTCAAGGGAGATGCTAATTACATTCGTCTCTCTCGAGTCTGTCTGTCTTTCTGTTTGCTGATACTTTCTGTATCGGCTTTTTATATCTTCTTTTTGGATCGCAGCAGATCATTTGGGGATTCACACTTGTATTTGATTCTGGGCTTCCCATTGACCAATAAATAAAATTCGCATAGGCTCGTGAACTGGAAATTTAATATTTAATTCATTTTTAGTTTTCAACTGGAACATCTGCGCGAACCCGGATGCGCACCGACGAGTTTTGGTCATTTGCTTTCTGGTCGTTAGAGTGTAAAAATCCGGTCCCTCGCTTTTGCTCGGTGGGTATCACCACAAGTTCAATTGCTAGTCAGATGACCACTCTTAGCTATTCTGATTGGTCGAAAGAACACCACAAGGTGGAAAAGGTAGAATCTATCACCTGTGTATTTATTTTCATACTTCCTTATTTTTCTTTCCCTCTCCCTTTCAACTATCTATCTGTAAGCTAACTTTCAAGGTGACCCCCGCAAAAAAAAAAAAAAAAAAAAAAAAAAAAAAAAGTGAAGGATTACCCTCATCTTGCGGGAGGTGAAGATGGATTGATTATTTACAATTTTAGTAAAAATGTTGTCCAATAAACATTGAAAAAAAAACATTAAAAAATTATAGTTAATATATGCAATTTTACACTGTTCTTAACGAGGTTAGAACGGATTTTTCATTATTTACAATTGGTTGTTACAAACAAAGTGCTAAAAAAATAAAAAAATAAAAAAATAAAAAAAATAACAAAATAGTAAATCTCGAAGACCGCAAAAATATCTAAAATAAAATTTATGACTCGATTTAAAAATGACTAACGTAAAGACTATCGTCTTTAATTATCGAATGGATTACGTGTAACTACGATCAATGATAAAATTTCCGACTTGACTGGAGGAGAAAAAAATGGGGAATTTACAACGTTCCAGTCAAACGAGTGTTTTACGCATAAAATATGTATCACTCATGATTTAATAATTACAAAAACGTCAGGAAATAAAAAAAAAACAAACATGAAAACAATTATTTAATACATTGATTTAAAGGCTAACACTTAAACAATCCAAACCTGGATTTTCACGGCCGACAATACACTAGTAATATACATTGTCATCATAATTTGTACATTTATAATGTTTAACTATATTCGCCTGTCAGATTTACAAACCTATGTACATTTTCCACCCCCAATTCCTTTTTTTCATTTTCCTTTCTCTTATTTTCTTTCTCGAAAGTATATACATTTGTCAGGATTAACATAATTCAACTTGTAGCGGATAAGAAATTAATTAAAATCAACCTTCTTCGTCACTTTTACAAAAATTCACAATGACGTGTGAAATCCTGGTTTTCCCAAATAGAAAAAGGATTGACCACCTGCTTAACAAAAGCCGAAACCAGATTTCGCAAGTAGGTGTTAAAATTATTTTTGACCAATAGGAGCGACTTGCATGACTCGAGGACTTAGCGACCAGTGCTAAATTCAAAAAGACTATATAAATGACCTCTGCGTCAGTCAAGAGTTAGAGAAATGGGAGTAGCGAAAGAGAGACACACATAAAAAAATGCATCTTCAAACTTCAAGCGACTCGGACATTGTCCTCTTTCTCTTTTTCCTTATCTCTTTCAACAATTACTACTACGAACATTTTGTACGAACTCTTGATACCCTTAACTTTCCCAGTGAACATTAATTTCTACAACTCTTGTTAGTCCTTCTTTCAATAAACTTCTATTTTAACATGAAAAATGTATATTTTATTATTCCACAATTCTACACATTCCAACCTGCCGACAACCAACCTTCTGATGCAAACCTTCTGATAATAATTCTGATGATAATTCCGCATAAAACTTGTAAGCTGTAGGGAGTTCGGTTAAGTCTGACACAAGATCGAATCAAAGAAACATTAACCAGCTCCCTACGCTATAAACTCACACTGGACCAATCATTCGCCCTATTTATCCAAATCTATCTTGTAGCCTTCTCTACGGCTTCCAGGATAATTTGGATTGCTTGTTTTCTTTTCCGACCGGTTATCCCCAGGCTGGTGAGGGTTTTATCATAGATTGACCTGCGAATCCTCTACTGGGAAACAATATGTGCGCCATCCATTAGTCCTACAACTTACTAGAAGTTCCTGGTACTTACTAAATTTTCTCTCGAAAGCTTCCTCCATATATTCTTCCCATGGAACCGTTAAATCAATCAGAATTATTTGTTTTGTGAACTCAGAGTTAATCACTATGTCTGGCCGTAGGTTCGTGCTAGAAATGCTGGGAATTTTAACTGTTTCTTGAGATCGATTCTTATCTGCCAATCGGGAGTGGATGATCATAATGAATGGGCTTTAGTTTGTTTTTCACTGGCTTTCAACCTTAGCTTGACAAATTTTATAACTCTTTTACAGGAACAAATTTACTGCTCTGTATAGCCTCTGTAATAATGAGCTGTTGTTTCTAGCACTTTATCGTGCTGCTAACGGTAGCGACCATCCGTCAAAGCAGTTTTGCAACTACTCAAAATATGTTGTAGTGATCCCTTCCACAGACACAAAAGACACATAGGTGTGTCTATTTTACCCAATAAAATGAAGGTTCGCCGGGCTTGGCAGTATCAAATGGACTAGGAATCTCGTATGGCTGAAATCAGTCTTCCAGAGCTCGGACTAGGATACTTTGCGGCGAACTATTCTATCCCATTTGGTCCAAGTGCCCCTGTTGGCTATATCCGACCATCTTGGTCATTCTTCGTTCTTCCATCCCTGCCCGTACTTCATTTTGTATGAATTATTGGCCTTCCTTTATTGTGACTGTTTTGGAGAACTTGGTAGGAATAAGACCCAGGCCTGCTCTACCCTTAGCAACAGATCCCACAATAGATTTTACTCTCAGGTTTCCTTTTGCAATTTTTAATTCTTTATCTGCGCTCCATTTCCGACCCATAAAGACCCCAATACCTGCAATGAACACCTTAGGATCTTTGGAATTCCTATATTGGTAGATTTCTTTTGTACGAGAGACCATGAATTCCTCTACCAAACCTCTGAACGGGAGTTGAATAGCGTTTGAAGGTCCATAAAGGGCTGCGCTGCACAAACTTCGTGGCAATCCCAACCATCGACGGAGAAAACTACTAACGCTCTTTTCTAACATCTCTATGTTAGAGATGGAGACGCTATATGTCTGGAGAGACCACAATAGCTGTGGAAGCATACTGTGGTGACATAGCCAGGCTTTGAACCGCCCTTGCAATCCACACATCTATTTTAACTATCCACGAATCAAAGTCCTTCTACGATAGCTGGTCTATCCTGTAGGGCGTAACAAAACGTTTTCCCTAGGCTTTTCACTGGCCCTTCTGCCAACGTGGGAATTGTTTTTCCGTCAATGGTGAAGCGATATTCCTTTACTCACCCTATCTTAAGCATTAATAATTTGCATTTACGAGGCTTGAAAGACATTCTTCCCCACTCTATATGCCTTTCTAACCCACGTAACAACCATCTGCATCCTGTGGCTGAGGTTGTGGTGACCGTCAAATCGTCCATATAAGTCCTGATTGGGGGCTGCCGAACCCCACTGCTGGAAATAAGCCCACGGCATTCATTTTCAGCGAACTTCACAAGCATGTTCATGGCTAGAGTGAAGAGAGTGGCTGAGATAGTACACTCTGGTATTATTATTCCTCTCTCTAACCTATACCAGTCTGTCACTACTGAACCGGATGAAATCCTTAAATGAAATTAGCTATAGTAATCTATAATAAGTTCACAGATACTTTTGGGTACGTAATGTCTAACTAATGCTTCGTTAACCAGTTTATGTGGTATGGATTCGTACGTATTTGCTAGGTCCAGCCACATGACAACCAAGTCCCCTTTGCTCCTTCTCGCGTCTCTTATCAATTGAGATAAGACTCCCGTATATTCAGGGCAGCCAGATATGCCACCTTTCTGTACCAACGTGTCTATATAACCATTATTGAGGAGGAACTTAGAAAATCGTCAGGAAATGACACTGAAAAAAATTTACTTTCAATACTGAGTAAAATAATACTGCGGAATTGCTCGATGTCCCTCGAATTCTCTTCTTTCGGGATCCAAACACCCTCTGCACATATCCATTGTTCTGGTACTTTGCCCTTCGCCAAATCACCTTTATGATTTTCCATAAATTCATGAGAAGGCCAGAGCAGCGTTTGTAGACAGAATAAGGCACACCGCTAGGTTCTGGTGACGAGGCAGATCTAGCCGCCGGAACTATACATTTAACCCCACTCAGCGTTGGTGTTACCATATCAAAGCCAACTTCAAGGGGATTTGACTTAATAAGGTGGCCGTTATGTCCCAACTCAACATTCATTTTTAGGTCTTCGATAGAGTTCTTTAGAAACGAATCTGCATTTTCTTTTGAGCATATAATAACATAAACATTTTGGCAATAAAACTTTGTTTTTATGAAGAAGCAATGACAGAGTTTATTTGTTGGGGGTTACAGATTAACCCTTCCCAATTCTGTTGTGCTCTCTTCAGCGTAAGTACAGTTACTTTGGGCATTAAATCTTTTCTTTTGGTGAGTGAATACTGCATTAACAATATTTTTTTAAAAATTATTATTTTTCCAGATACAAGTCCAACTATTTAAGCCATAGCTGAGAGAAGGCAATGGATTCATACTTTTCCCAAAGATATTTGTGCATTTGAATGTTACAGACTCAACTGGAATTCGAACTTGGTTCTCCAATTTTTCAATCTGAACCACTATATGAAACACATTCTTACATTTCCAAAACCTGTCATTTCTACTTGTTAATTCAACTTATTGTAATTAAAGGCTTTCCGTTTTCCTCAGAAACCCATAAGAAAAACCAGAATTCATATGCTAGTAAAATCCAAATTACCAAGCTTTATTATCTTGGCTTATTTCTGAAGTTAAAATCCATGGAAGTCATTCCATTGCATACCTCTCTCCAACACTTGTAATTTAGAATATAGGTTAATTACAATCACATCAGTTCCCATTCCAATCAGCAACCAATTATAGATTCACTTATTGGTAAAATTCACCAAATAAAACTTCAGTAAAAAAAAATATATATTGTCAAATTTAATTTCATTTAGGAAAACACATCCACAAAAATAAGGTTACAGTGCATGAGGTAAAAAAATATCTCTGCATGTTCATGTAGAGAGTGAGAAGGGCGTTTTATAATCATTCAAAAGTGTTGTCCAGATGAGAACAGTTTACCGTATATCATTGCTGCAGGGAAGGATGGCTGACTGGTGCCTGAGGCCTGTTAGGGTTGTTGCTGTTGGCTGGCTGGAACTTCAAATTGGAACTGTAGGCTGGAACAGATAATACACTTTGATCCTAAACACCTTGGTCATGGATTGTTCATTTTTATTTTAGCATGATACGAAAATGTGGTACAAGGCCAAAAATTGGGAGGAGGGAAGGCTGGTCTTCATCTGTCTCATCTTAAAAAAACTTAGCTAACCACAATCACTGACCCAAACAAACTATATAACATTCCTTGTACCAAAACATCACGTTTTTACTTACTATTCTTAGTACAAACACTAACCTCAAAGACTATGAAGTTCTAACTAGTTCTATATATACAATTTGCCTGTGGGGAGCGAGAAATAAATTAATAACTTTTAAAAATTAAAAGCCCAATGAATAATGCATAATACTATTTACAAGGAACTAAACCAAACGTTAATAGTAATAAAGATCCCCCACAATTTTTAATTGTGACAGAAATATCAGTTGACTGGACGAAATTCATGCAGGAACAGTCATTCGATTAACTATATACACAATTACATACTCATCCATACATGACAACAAATAAAAAAAAAACACACTTAAAACCAGAAACCACATCTACCAGGGAACTAACATTTCTAGTTATCTAACAGTGGACGGAATGAGGAATTAAACTAAAGTGGGGACAAAAATAAAAGGGGCAAATGAACATACATAATCTTTAGTAATGGATTGTTGTTGTTGCTAATTTTTTAGGCTTTTTTATATGTAGAATCAGTTTTATAACAGTCAATGGTCCTGGAAGGTTAAGTTTCATTTTTCTGCTTTTTTTTTTTTTTAATTTGGAAGTGCTGATAAGATATCGGAAAAGTCTATAGATCTCATTCCAGAAGATTAGTGTACATAAAAGCAGATAACAACAGATCTAGTTAAAAAAAAATTCGAAAGGAAGAAATATATATTTAATCTTCTATGTGTCATATTCCTTCAGGACATTGGCATTCACAGCTCTCTACAATTGTGTGTTCTTTGTAACTCTTATCAAATTTTATCTTTTTGTTTAAACATAATCAGAATTTTTTAAAACTTTAATATCTAATACAAGATGGGATTAAATTTTCAATTAAAAAAAAATCTTTAAGTTTGTATTCTTGAAAGATTGTAACAAAACAAATATTTTATAATTCTTCTTGTTCCTGCATTAGTTTCTTACTTAGCATATACATTATGCTCTGCCAATACCTTCATAAATAATGGACGATTCCATTTTGATCATGTGGAAAACAGAAAAGACATGTCAGAGAAGCTACTTGGTTTCATAGAGAAAAAAAAAGAACCCCCTGTCAATACCCCATAAATAATGAACTGTTCTGTTTTGATTACACAGAAAGACATATCAGAGACACTACTTGGTTTCATAGAGAAAAAAAAAAGAACCCCCTGTCAATACCCCATAAATAATGAACTGTTCTGTTTTGATTACACAGAAAGACATATCAGAGACACTACTTGGTTTCATAGAGAAAAAAAAAACCCCCTGTCAATACCCCATAAATAATGAACTGTTCTGTTTTGATTACACAGAAAAGACATATCAGAGACACTACTTGGTTTCATAGAGAAAAAAAAAAGAACCCCCTGTCAATACCCCATAAATAATGAACTGTTCTGTTTTGATTACACAGAAAGACATATCAGAGACACTACTTGGTTTCATAGAGAAAAAAAAAAGAACCCCCTGTCAATACCCCATAAATAATGAACTGTTCTGTTTTGATTACACAGAAAAGACATATCAGAGACACTACTTGGTTTCATAGAGAAAAAAAAAAGAACCCCCTGTCAATACCCCATAAATAATGAACTGTTCTGTTTTGATTACACAGAAAAGACATATCAGAGACACTACTTGGTTTCATAGAGAAAAAAAAAAGAACCCCCTGTCAATACCCCATAAATAATGAACTGTTCTGTTTTGATTACACAGAAAGACATATCAGAGACACTACTTGGTTTCATTGAAAGAAAGCAGGGAAGATAAAAGTGTTTAATGTCTGTTTCAGTGAAATAGTAAGTTTCAAATCTTTTCATTTGTACTCACTTTTTTAAAAAAAATAACGACCACATTCATACTTATCAATGTTATTGCAACATTTTGTTAAATTGGTGTATTGGCCTGCAAACAAATATTGAACAGTCAAAAAAACAACAAACAATACGAAAACTTTGATAAAAAATTTATCACTAAGTTTATATTTTTGTTAAAGAAAATACATCGACGAAAATAAGATTGTACTGTTCGAGGCAAAAAATATCTCTGCATCGTGCATGTAGAAAGTGCGAAAAGCATTGAAGTGTATTGTCTTGAGACAGACAGTTTTGTAGTCATTGAGATTTCTTGTTCTGAAAAGGACTGTTTATCGTATATTGTTGCTTTTGATGAGGATGAGGATGAGGATGGTTGACTGGAGGTGAAGGCCTGATGGAGAATGGCTAGCTGGAGTGGCAATGGTCCAAATATCTGCTGCTGGAACAGATACTACACTTTGATCTTAATATTTATTCACACAAAATGTGCCACAAGAGCTAAAAAGGGGTTGGGGAAAGATGGGCTCTGCCATGGTGAGTCGACGTAAAATATCTTGCTGGGACAGAGTTCTATCATCTCCACAGGTGTGGGTAAAAAGTTGATGAAGCAACTCTTTGTCATAACTTCTAGTCTTATTGATAAAAAATCAAAGAAAGATACTTGAAAAACTTGCAAAAATCAAAGAAAGATACTTGAAAAACTTGCAAAAATCAAAGATACTTGAAAAACTTGCAAAAATCAAAGAAAGATACTTGAAAATTATAATAATTTTCAAGTATCTTTCTTTGATTTTTGCAAGAATTTCCAAATTAATGTGTTTTTCACCATTAAAAAATGAGTTGTGTGATATTACGTTTTCCATCTTGTAAAATTTTGGTCACTCGCTGACAAAAAAAAAAAAAAAAGAAATTTTAAACAAAGTTTTGAATGTGTTAGAAAGGATTACAAAAATTAGTAAAATAATTAAAAATACTTTGACCTTTTCTCTTAATAATAACAAATATTTTAACAATAAAACTTTCTTTTTATTAAGTTTAAGCCATTTTAACATCGGGCTATGCTGTTTTTTTAGCGAATGAGTGGCGGTACTATACTTAATGCAGAGGGTGTTGCTGAGTTCAGGGTGTTATGGTGACTTACCCATATGACACATGAACTCTTCCAAACTACATATAAGCTGCAGTTCTGCTCAGAGTGAGAGTGAAATTTATTTCAGCAGATAACTCTGACAGCCGGACTAACCGTCACGTTAATAATCTCTCATTGGTATATGTTTGTACTACTGTCTTTGTTAAATATATTTCTTTATCTCTATTCCTTCTTTGTTTCTTTATTTCTGGCCCCAATAAGGCCACAGTACAGGGTCGTTGAATAAATTTTAATATATCAGAAGGAACTTTGTTGAGGTCTTGTGAAACAACTCCGCAAACATTTGAATTCTGTGTAAGGCGCAAGGTCAATATTCAAGTAATCAAACGACTCTGTTCAACAAATAACAACATTTTATATGCAGGAATACAAATATTAATAAACAATGTTTTCAACAGGGTTATGTGTATAATGTAATTACAGTTTTTGGTCCAATAAATATTTAAAGAATATGCAGAGAACAAATTCGAGTTGAACAATTCAATTCAAAGATTTTCTTGTTGAACAAAATGTTCGTAAATGATTTGTTTTGTCATAATAGTCCAAAATATTTTGGGCTGTCTTCAACAAATTAGAATAATGAAAGAAGGTAGACTCAAAGTTATTTAGCTTTAATTGCATTCATAAACTGGAAATAGAATTTTTTATATATTTTTATGTTCATAGAAAAGTTCTTGATTGAGTTTTTTAATGACACCTGGTTTGATTCAAATAGGTTGATGTTCAGATGTTCTTGATAGAAGATTTTTCTGGAGCAATTCTTTGTTGAATTTTGTATGTTAAGATTTCTTTGTAGAGAGAAAAGTTTGTTCATGGGTTTGTAGGAATGAACCAAAATGACCTCAGATCAGATACTACAACCATGCAGAGAATACATTGTTTCTTTTACCCTCTCTGTCTCTAAATAACTCCCAAGAACTAAGATACCCAAATCTATTCCCTTTCTTTCTCTGCTACTATTTCTCTTTCCCCTCTCTCTCTATCTCCCTGACCCATGCTTGACCTAAAGGATTGGCCAGTCCCTCTCTGGCTTCTAAGCAGGCAACATGTGTTCTCTTGCCAGCAGACACTTAACACGAAAGTATGTAAAAATAAGAAAATAAAATATTCCTCTCAACGCTAATATTTGTATCCACTTCTTTGTCAGTTATACCCACAAAGATACTAAATATTACAGGTTGACTGTTAGTGTTAATTAACCGTTAAACTTTCTCGTCAAGGTTCGTGAGAATAGTTGAGTGAGAAAAAGGGTTCGTATTGCTGAGCGGTACTTTTCGTTTCGATTTATCAGTAAAAAAAAAAAAGGATTGTGATGCCTGCTTCTTCCAAAGTTGCAGCTCTCACTGGGGTTTCTGCCTCACATCACAGAATTTTTGGTCATGTGATACTGACAGGATCAAATTTAAAATTTCAATTTTAGGCACAATTTTCAACCCAAAAATATCTGTGCAGGCATATTTTAAATAGTAGAAAAAAAGCCAATCAGAGGTGATTATTTCCGGCTTTAATTTGGATCCTCTTTTAAACTTAATTTATCATATATTTCTTATCACTATTACCAGCAATAGTCACTTAACTGCGATGTAAAAATTGTCGTTTTATTTTTCATGTACTTAACGATTCTACTAATATTTAATAGTAATTCTTTGTGTTCATCATAAAGTGAGGTTCTACAAGGGTCACGATCGTCTACGTCCTAAATGGACACGGAACATAAAAGATGAACCACTTTTTGCTGTGTCTATATCGCGTCTTAAGTCACTCCTGTCGGTACTTCCACATTTTTAAAATGCTGACAGGATACGACAAAGTTGTTAAGTTCAAATACTTATTTTATTGTTAGAAAACTCGCCATGAGCTTAGTCAATCATTCATTATAAACTTATGAAAATTCATCACAAAATTTAACTAAGTAAAACCGTGAAAATTTCACGGGTATTTCTAGTAAATAAATAAATAATAAATATTTCCTTCTTAACCAAAAATTTCATCCGATTTGAAAAAATAAATAAATAAATAAAATAAGACATTTTGAAGTTTTATCAAATCATGCATACGCATTAAATATCTTATCAAAAGTTTGGTTTTGCTGTAATCATTATACTGGGAAACACATAAAACTCGAGAAAGTTCTGTCGTTATCTCCAAAAATAGACATAAATTTTGACATTTTTTTTGAGCAATCAGAATAGTTAATTGTAGTTGTTAAAATGAAAATTCTTAAAAATCAGATATCTAAAGATTTCGCCCCCAACAATCAAAATTCAAAATGTACCGCCAAGTGTATGTTCTCTAACAATCAAAAGTTTAAAAAAACCCACTGATAAAAACCGATTTCTACGTTACGTAGGTGCCCACTACTGGTTTGATTCAGAGAAAAAGTAAGAAAAATATTTCGATTTATTAACCAAGCAGGATGTTTCCACGAAAACAAAAAAAACCCCAAAAAAAGAAAAGAAGTTAATTTGCTGGTAAAATAAATATATTTTAATAAAAGACGTTAGCTTACCTAATTCAACGTTTGACTTCCCTAACCAGTTCTTGGTCAGCATCGAGTCAAATACGCGGCTGACAAAGATAGCTTTCACGCCCTGATTCACGATGGTACCACCGTGTTTTCAGAGCTGTCTTAAATGCATGGGCCCGATGGCTATGGGCCCCACGAGCATGTGTATGTTAAGTGACTTGTGTTACAGATCTGTACAGATTGTGATCTGTGTATGTTAAGTAACTTGTGTTACAGAAGGCTTGTAATAAATACAAAAATTAGAGATTACCACGACAAGCCACGCGTACTGCGATCAAAACTGAAAATACGTATACGGCATCCATTTCACTTGAGTTGGTTCTCAAATAAAACAAATATGGGAGAATGTCCTCCTTTTGACCTAGAAGTCACTAAAATGGCGATGACTTTCTTCAAAGAGGCCGCCTAACTATACAAACAGAAGAGCTTGTTTGCCTTGCCAAATCACTAGCAGAAAATTTACACTATAACGGAAAAAAACCCAAAGAACTGACCCGACTCCCGACAATCAGTCCTAGCACAGACTTGCCAGTAAAACTTTCATTTCTATCTTTGAATATTTGTGACCAAGACTACTGTTGACTTTATTTATTTTTTCTCTGGTTTGATTTGATTCTTAAATTTCCCCAAGACTGAATCAATAACGTTTTGAATGTGTAAATTGTAATTGAATTTGTAGCAGTTGAATTCGTTGCAGTTGAATTCGTTGCATTTACATACGCGTAAAAGTATGAATCTGTCGCTTGTCCCTCCAGCCATGGGTTAAATAGCTGGACAGATTGGGTTCTATAACCGTGGTTGGCAACTAGTGTACAACAGAAAGTAATGGCAACGTACTGCTGGAAAATCTTCTGCCTTGTCAGTCATGTCTCGAAATCATAAATTATTGTTATAAAACTCTAACATTGATAGTATTTATTTATTCTCCTTTTCTTTCACCTTCTCTCTCACTTTCTTTTTCTTTTTTTCTTTTTTTGTCGCAACCGTGATAAAATGGGGGTTCGTCCTAAGCTTTGATGTCCTTTTCAAAGACAAAACAGCAATTCAGCTTTCTTAACTAAATCAAATAATGTTCCCATTCGATGTTCATTTCATAACAACAACAAAGAAAGTTATTCATGTTTTTCTTCTTTTTTTGTTTGTTTGATGTAACTATTGTATCGCTGAGGTGACAGGACGATACCCAGAAGATGTGTCCTGAATATATACAGCACAATATCCGTGCTAAGGGATATGAATACAAATAAGACAAACACCAGAAGACAGAACAACAAATAGTAGAAGAGAGAAGAGATTAAGTTGTTAGAGTCGCAGAGAGCCCAGTCCGATAATAATGACGTTGTGCTGTTTCTTATTTTATTTTCCACACACACATACACAATAAAAATTAATTCACACCACGTGTATCTAAAAAAATACAATTGCGCGGGAATTCACCCCTTACCATACCCTGTGGGGTTAAAAACAAGGACGGCGCACCCAAAAGCTCGGACGTAGTGGAAAGCACACCACGTGGTCAAAAAATCATATTTTTGACCAATCAGGGCTCGACATAAGAAACACATTTCTTAATCTCCCCGGAGCCTCACCATTCAGATAAAAGGAAGGTAGAAACTCCCAACAGAGCAGAGCGAGAAGCAACCAGCTGACACCAAAAGGGCACGCAGAGAATTAAGCAGTTCACACACCAGCCAGTATCACGTATCAATGAACATTCTTTCACCCTCTCTTTCTCTCATCTCACTCGCTACACATCGTCCTACCTTTCCCTCTCACATTCCCAGTTCCTTTCTTTTTTTTTTTTTTTTTTTTTTTTATACATCTTTACGGACAATTTCATTTTTGTACAAAAAAATAATTCTTTTATTTTTTTACGAAAATAAACAAAAGTTTATTTTACTTTATTTGTAGTGCATTTTTCTTTTTATTATTTGTTTGAGGGACTTCTTAGCCCCCTACAACGTTCACCTTCTACTTATCCTTCATAAAATAACCTTTTTTATGTTTTTTTTATCTATATTATGTAGATTAGTTCAACCACCCCTCCCCACATGGGCAGATACCCGAGGTAGATACGGTACAATGTCATTTAAGTGGGAACACCGAGCCCATAAGATCAGACAAAAATTCATGTATGTTTTTCCCCAGAGGAGATTCTACCCTTTGGTGGAGCCCCCGTCTGGGTTCATTTCCACCTGAAGGCAGAGAGTCTGACAAAGTGAACGACTACTGCTCGCAGTCGATCCCTTAGAATGTCAACGACACGCCAAATTCCATACTGCTATTAGTTTTTATTTTTATTGCTACCTCGGTCCACAGACCATTCCATTTTTGAGAGCGCCAGAGAGGTGTTAGCTGCTCTAAAACAAAAACTGATTTTTTTATTTGTGTTTGTTTAAAAATGTCGGTTTCTGTCGAAGAATTTCTTTCTTCACCCAATTTTTACTTAGATGACGCTATATCAGTGCCAAACATCCTAGCTCTGCCACAAAGCTAGATTGTTCGTCAGTTTTGTAAATCAGCACACAGTAGAAAGTTTGTATTAAGAATACATACTTAAAGGAAGGTCTTGTTCATAATGGAAGCAGAATGTTTAAATATTTAGGTCTTGTTGCAAGTACACTTATATAATATAACCCTACATCCGGGTGTAAGACTAAATCTAAACTTATTTATAAATGGAACTTTGTCTGTGTGTGTGTCTGTGTGTGTGTGTCCGTTACCTATAGACTCCGAAACGGCTGAACCGATTTTATTGAAAATTTACACAGTTGTACTATAAGTGTCTGCGAGTGTTCTTAGCTAGGTTTGTGTCGAGGTACCCCCGATAAATATCGAAAATCGATAATCGAAAAAATCGGGTTATTGAAGGAATGGTCCGATTTTAATCAAATTTGATACACTAATAGACAAAGACATAAGAAACGATATTCAGAAGTTTCAAGGTTGCAGTTCTTACAATAGTGCAGAAAATCGATAATATATATATAAACAAGGCAAGATGTTTGTGTGTTTGTCTGTTTATGTCTGTATGTCCTTTATACAAATCTACAATTTTTATCCGATTCTCACCAAACTTCGCAGAAATATTCTTTAGGCTGAGTCTGAGCTCCAGGACCATGGATTAGTTTTAAAGCTTTCATTACACACGAGCAACGCCGGGCTATACTGCTAGTACTAGATATTTAAGATATGAAACGTAACGGTTTCAGTGGAGCACAGAAGAGAGCTGCTGATAAGAATGAGAAAATAGGAAAACTTCCCAAATTAACATCGTGACTCAACACAGGTGCAGCGACAGCCACTCATACCATTTCTTTAAATATAGCATCCACATCTACATTTGCTACCAATTGTCCAATTTCAGCAGACATATAATCATTGTTTGTTGTTGCTGCCGCTGGTGACCTTTTACAAAAGGAAATATCAAAACCTTTAACACTAAATGAGTTTGCAATCCAAGAAACAAATTCGGGAATATGGAACATTAATGATACTAACACAGTAGATTACTAGATTCGGAGTGGATCCTCATCATGTGAGAATCATGATAGCAACCTTTCAAATTCATACAGAGTGGATAAAACAGCTGAACTAGTGGACATGAAGGCAGGGTATTTATCAAACAAGTTGTTCAAACGTGAAGTGCGAAATGGCAAGTGTGTAAAAAGTAAATGGCTAATCTGTTCACCATCATGTTCTATAATAACATTGCTGGGCTTTTAGTGAATATAAATTCAAAGCCAGGAGTTTGTGTCCAGTTACAGATTACAGTGACCGGTAAAAAGAAAAGGAACGGAAACAAAATTTGCATCTTGATAGATATGATGGATCAGCAGAAAAGTTAAAACTGAAATGTTCAAGGTTGAAACTTCCCCCCCCCTATTCTAGACACTCTAATCTTTGAACTGACAAAACATGCAGAAGTTTATTCACAGATTAGAAATCTTTTTTTTTATCAGTGAATTGAAAATTATTGCTTCTGACGCACTAAAAAAAGTCTGAACAGTTGGCTAATATGTATCACAAAGACCTGAATTATGATGACCATTCAAATGACTGTGAGCATCTCAAGCACTACATGGCTCATGATAAAAATTTGAGACTCTCGCTGTACTGTACAGAAAAATAATTTCGAAAAATTTGAAATCTGTATTCCCGAATGTTGAAATTACACTCAGGGTTGTAGGGGCCTCGGTGATGCTTGGTAAATTGGCCTTGTGCCAAATACGTCCGAAGTCCCCACAATTTAAATATCAGAAGGTTAGATGTTGAAATGTGGAAGAATAAAATATGTTGTGTGTACATTAAAGTAAAGATTTATTAACAGAATAACAAAATTGTAAGAAGAAAAATATAAATGAAATTGCGTTAACTGAACACTATAAGATATTTGTGTGAAGAAAAATGTTCATTGAGAAAATGCATGTAGTTTTGTAGTTAAAATTGTTCAAAGAGAAATTTCAGTATTTAAAATGTCCACAGAAGTTTAGAATTCATGGTTTGATAGTAGTAAGTAGCAAAGTGTCCCGTGCGTATACAGATAGTAGCAGAATGTGAAGTCATGTTTCTTCCTCTTTTTGGTAGGTTGAGTGAGAGAGAAGGTAAAACAAATAAAGAAATTGTACTTAGAGTGACTTGCTGTTGTTGTTGTTGTTACTGTTTTCTTTGGCGGCGTGGAGTAAAAATGAAGAAAAGGAAAATTGGAAGAAAAGTCCGAGTCGGATACTTGAAATTTCTTTTGTTACGTTGGCACAAGATCCGTCAGCTAACCGCTCCCATGCTGGACTGTATTTGACCGGTCAGATAACGTGGTTTAAATAGTAAAGTTTCTAATGTCACCGGCTATAGCAGGCATTTTCTTCTTTAGGTGTAAAAAAATTTTGACTGATGTCATATATCAGTTTTCGGTTTCCTATCCAATCAGGATCCAGAATTTTGCTTGTCACACTGGCTTGTGAAATTTGTCTTGGTCTGGGTTTTTCCAAAATGTTTAAGTCATTTGACTCCGATGTTGCGGGTGTGCAATTTTACTGTGTCTGATTTAGTTCATTGTTGAGTGATATAGGATTTGTATCCTATAGGGTGTTCACGTGCATCATGGTGATCAACTAAACAGGATAATTTTTTTTTTCAAGACTGAAACTTATAAAAAAAACCAAAAAAAAACTGCTTCGTATCATAACAGGGCAGTATTGTTTGACAATGGCGTCCTATTCCGAAAGACCATTGATAATAAAGCAATTCTCTGAAAAGAAATGCCACAAATGCTTGTTATAATAAGAAGTTTGTAGTAATTTCATACTTTGTCATCAAATCTGTTTGGCTTAAAAAGTTTTATGTTTTTAAAGCTTTGTGTATTGTTCAAATGTTTATCCTGTTGATTAGTTGCTGCTGTACAGTATGTTTTTAACTTTTTAACATAAATTTTGTTCAAGTACCAATAAAATAAATATATGTTTAATATTATTGACAATTTACTTTTTATTTATGTGACTGGTTGTCGTAGTGGGGGGCAGCATACTTATTTTTTAGGGGTCCGTAATGCTGTTAAGATGGCCCTGCGTGTTTCAGCTGAACTAATCAAAATCACTTATCACAAAGACTCTAACATTACTTCCACAGACAATTTTCACATACATACAAGCATAACCCAAGTCCTATATTTCTGCAACATTTTAACCAAAAGGTCTGTTGTAGATCCATCTGTCCAGATTTTATTTGCTATCCGAGTGTCGAGGTTCTAAACATTGAACAGAGCGGTGACTGTGGAACTCTGAAAGTGTGGTGGGGGCACTCAGGAGTCGAGATTTTTCTGAGGGGAAGTGGGAAAACTTAAGCAGCGTCTTCATTTTCATACTACACCACTATCGTATACACAACTTAGGAATGAGTTTGAGTATAAGTATGTTACTTCACTAAAATAAACTGAATAACTTTTCATTCATAGTAGTGGAGTTCTAATCTATTTGTGTCCTCTTTTCCATTCTCAATGTTATTGTAGAGGACGTAGCGTCCGTTACTAATTTAAATTTACGAGTCGACTCGACGTAACATGGGGTCATGATTTAAAGCAGGAAATAAGAAAGAACGAAAAGGCGAAAGTAACCAGAAAAACAATATATTAACAAAGGTTACATAGGGTTGAGAGCATGCATAAGAAAGTGAAATTAAGGAAAGAGAAGTTCTTTCCCTGGTGAGAAATAAAAATTTGCGCCCCTAATTGCTACCCGCAATTAGTGCGCATGTGTTTGTGTGAGTTAGGGAAACATGTCTGCTCTTGTCCGAGACAAAATCCTAACTAGCGTACCACGTGACGTTCCCCGTTTTTATTGGCATTCGTTTACGCGGGAAACTAAGTTATCACGTGAACGCTGAATCACTATATATGTGTGTGTGGGTGTGAATGTATCAAGCCCCACAAATACCCCCCTTAGATTGAAACAAATACTAAAAATACTTTTTTTCAATATGTCCGTGAATATGTTGGTTTGATTACGTTGATGATGATGCTGGTAGTAGTAGCAGTAGTAATGCCAAAAATGACAGAAAAGGCTGGTTGCTGAAAAAAAAGGTGGGTGGCACGGACGTGGCTCATAGGTGTGGGGGAAGGTTGCTGGAACGTATGACTGTTTAGACTGATGGTCCGCCATATTGGATCCTCGAAAAGCACATGGTGAAATGGAAGAGCGAGAAAATTTTTTACGTTGAGCAGTGTACATGTAGAGAAAAGTCGTTCTCACTTTTGAGTTGAAGTTTGTATAGCGTCGTTAATTACGAGTGAATTTTGTGAAAGTGAATTTTTTTGGTTGTCTCTCGTAGGCTGAAGAGAAAAAGAGTCTGAAATGTAGCAGGATTTGCGACGATGTAACCCTGGAAAAATATTCTCGGTGTTTGATATGGCTGTTAAAAATCTTCTAATTTATTCCAATGCTCCACGTTGAGTTGCTTGCGTTTGTAAGAGTTTCCGTGTTTTGCTGTGTGTGTGGATTTATGTTGGCGTTAGAAGAATTAACAGTTGGTTATAAACTTTGATTTGCAAAGTGGTCGATTGAAGCTTGTGTTGATACCGAGTGTCGACGCGTGTTTGAGAGAACTAAAGAGATATCTGGGTTTAATGTCGAATTGTTTTTGGATGTCCCCGTTATCCAGTATAGGTAATTCGAATTTTTTTTTTCGATCTCTTAGTAGTTCTGGTTGAGTGTGGAAAGGCGTCAGTAAGTTGACGTTGCGTTGAATGATAAAAAAAAAAACGTCTTTAAATCGACGTTGTGCCACTCTTTTTCTAAACAGTCCGGGAGAAATGACAGTTGTGCTGTCTAGTGTGCCATTGTTAAACTGTGCAGAGTTCTATGTGTGGTCGCCATATTATGTAGAGTCCTGTGGAAAAAGTTGGGAGCTAACGACGTTGAATAGTTGTTCTTGTTGATAGACGAAGAAGAATTGCTGAATCCCATTTCCAACGATGCTGGACTGAATTACGTCGAATCGACATCACGTCGGCGGTCACCATTGTAGTTGACGAAGAGTCCTTTACTAATTTAAGTTTAACGAGTCGACTCGACGTAACTGGGTGGTGAAATAAAACAGGCAATAAGAAAGACGAAAAGGCGAAAGTAACCAGAAAAACAATATATTAACAAAGGTTACATAGGGTTGAGAGCATGCATAAGAAAGTGAAATTAAGGAAAGAGAAGTTCTTTCCCTGGTGAGAAATAAAAAATTGCGCCCCTAATTGCTACCCGCAATTAGTGCGCGTGTGTTTGTGTGAGTTAGGGAGACATGTCTGCTCTTGTCCGGGACAAAATCCTAACTAGCGTACCACGTGACGTTCCCCGTTTTTATTGGCATTTGTTTACGCGGGAACTAAGTTATCACGTGAACGCTGAGTGACCATGTGTGTGTGTGTGTGTGTGTGTGTGGGTGTCAATGTATCAAGCCCCACATTATTATATCTAAACAGAGTAAAATACGTATGGTTGCAAAACAGATTCAGACAACTCGGCAATGAAATATAATGACAATTCTTTGCGAGAAATATACACATAAAATATTTATTTCTCTTTGGTGTTTTGAACAACGAAGGCAGTAACAAGTGGAAGACGAAAGAAGTTAAGAGTTCATATAAGTTAATACAGTTTACATATCAACGAACGTAGTTGAAGGAGTTCATACAAGTGTGTGTGTGTAGGCAGGTTCACATCAAACTGGCCTACGTAATTGTTAAGCCCCGAGAAGCAGAAGGCTACTATTTTTATATTCGTAATGAAATTCAAAATCTCATTCCACATAAAGATACGAACATTTTGAATACATACAAGGTTTTCATTGGTTAGAAAATCATTTCACACTAGCTCGCGAAATCTTTTTTGACTTTGCGAGAGTGGTGAATGGAGTCATTGTTATTTTCAAAATGCTCCATGAATAACACGTGGTAGATCTACAACTACGTTTGCAAGTATTTTGGCAGTATTTGATCTTTTAATTATTGTTTAGCAAACAAACCTTCTGATGGGATTTTATTGATTAAAATATGTATATATAGGATTTAATCCCTATAAATGTATACTACCGGCCATAATTATTAAGCAACCCCAGTTTTTTTTTTAATACGGTACAATAATATGTGCATCAAATAAACTGTTCTGGTGTCCAGTTTTTGTGATCTCTTTCCCATGCTAGTCTCTTCTTATTATTGGCTGGCTGAAGGAAAGGTTTCCTGGCTGTCTTGTAAAATTTTGCAAAGTAATAATAACAAAAGAACCATTCTATTTTCATTTAGAATTATCCACTTGGCAATAAATACTAAAACTAGTATGAAATACATCATTTCTTTTTAAAACTGGAATGGCCTAATAATTATGGCCGGTAGTGTATATTATAAAAGAAGAGACTGTTATGGTTTATAAAATGGCGAGTGTTCTAAAAATAGAAAAAGATAGACACACTGACGCCAAGAATTCAAAATTGGGTGGCAAAATAAGGAACCGTTTCTTTTGGTGGGAGTAGGAGTAAGAGTAGGAGTAATAAGTAGGAGTTAAGGACAGTAGTTTTGTGTAGGAGTTTTGAAAAGGGAAAGATGCTAGTCAGTTGACGACTAGAGTCCAGAAGGGATAGGCTCGTTTACTACTATCATCCCACAGTGAAGAGAATTTAGCTAGTCTGCTCCTGTATCCACACAAAATTTAAAGGTTGTAACTTGATGTAAAAACCTAAAGTTTTATACCAAAAATAAACATCATTAATTCAAGTTTGTGTTATCTTCTAATTATACCAAAACGAAGCAACACAACAAGACGTTTCTCTGTCAGTCACACGCTATCTATAACTTTGCATGCGCGTATTTTAATGTATATACCTATGTAAAGGATGTGCGAGAAATCGGGGAGCCGAGTTCGAATTCCAGCTGAATCCATTGTATTCACTTACGCGCAAATACCCTTGGGAAAGGTATTAATCCGTCTCTTCCTTCCAGTTATGGGTTAAATAGCAGGACTTCAGTCAGTCAGTTAAGTGCCATGCGTGAAACGCGCTTGGGCAATCATGTCTCGAAAGAGACATGACTGACTGGGCAGAAGCTTATAACGCAGTAGGTTGCCATTGCTTTCTGCGGTAGACTGGTTGCCAGCCAAGGCTATAGAACCCAATCTGTCCTGTTATTTGACCCATAACTGGAAGGAAGAGACGGATTAATACCTTTCCCAAGGGTATTTGCGCGTAAATGAATGCAATGAATTCAACTGGAATTCGAACTCGGCTCCCCGATTTCTTGTTCCGAGCCGATATCCACTGCACCACGACTTCACAAGAGTCAAAAATAAGTAAAAATTGTATTTTGGTAACAACATAGCTTTTTTTCCCCTAGTTATGCGACCACATGAATTTAAGCGTGCTGCTAGATTGGTATCTAGGTTCAACCCTTTTACCGTTGAAATTGTTAAATATAATCGACACTTCTACTCCAACGCAGTTTCTTTTCTCGCACTTTCCACCTGTGGAACTCCCTTCCGTTTATTTACTCCCCTGATAGCCGCAATCTTAAAAAAAATAAAAAATAATAAAAATGGCCATCATCAATCTTTTTGAATCCCGTTCATATTCTTTCCTCACCTCCTCTATCTAATCTTTTCTCACACTGTTACCCCTGCGTATTAGTGGTGGTTCCGTCACACTTGAGGTGAAATGATTAAAAAAAATTCTTTAATAAATCATTAACGTTCTCCAGAAATGACTTATATTTTATTTTTATTCACTCCCGGGTGTGATTTCGGCATTTCTATTTTGTTTTTAGATATTTCCTACTT
Organism: Ascarosepion bandense; assembly: GCA_037127315.1. Lineage (NCBI taxonomy): Eukaryota > Metazoa > Mollusca > Cephalopoda > Sepiida > Sepiidae > Ascarosepion > Ascarosepion bandense. Next base: position 1,706,362 of record JBBBDQ010002070.1, read on the forward strand.
TTCTATTGTACTTTTCTATTGGTCGAAAAACATTTCGCATCGTGGTGTGAAATTTAACGAGTATGTGTTAAGCAAAGTTTGTAAATTCTAGAAAATTTGTTTATTCCTAACAAAATCAATGAGTCAGTGCTTAGCATTTGAATTTTTAAATGTAGAACTTGCTTTGTTCACTACAAGAGAATCAAACTTCCCAATGTCTCTTGGGTGTGCCGTTTGCTTTTTTTATTTCAGAACTAAGTTGGTAATTATAAGGAATAAGAATTATATTAATGGTCGAGCTTGCACAGAGTTGGAACAACTAAAGAAAGATGTGTATACATTGGCAGGTTTTAAAATGTTTTATTTTCGTAGCTCCTTAGTGACATTTCAGCTGCCCCACGAATCTACGTCAGTTGAAACAATATAGCTTACTCACATTGTCACATACACATTTTTCACATACAATACATATTCGCACACATACAAAGCGGAATTCAACTGTTTTAAAACACTGTCAGTTGGATACCAACCAAGAACATCTAAGAAACGCTGATACAAAACACTTTCCACTTAACACTTTCGAACAATCTTACAGAACATTATGTTAATGATTTTTCCCTGATGAACAAGAAGACTTTATTAGAATCAACCTTTCCAAAGAACATTTATTGACTAATTGACTTTCTCTCATATTACAGTCAATGGGAGAAAACTCTTTATTTTTCTACATTCTTCACAGTTAAATGCATGCTTTTCTCTAACTAATGTAAAATTGTTTAATACATGTCTATTTTGGTTACAAATTGGCGTTGTTTATTCTTTTCACGAGTCTTATGTATTTTCTAATCATAAATATAAATAATTGTGGAGGCTTCCGATATATTTTCTTGGCTAACTCGACGTGATTGATAAACAGTAGAAACAATAAAATCACCGACAGATTTTTTTGTTGGTTATCGACCGACGTGATTATATTTTATCATTTTATTGACGAACCTCTACATCATCATGGGAAAATATATTTCTTTTTTTATTATACATTATTATTATTTATTTATTGAGTGATTGATTTTAATTTATTTCCCCACAAGAGTTTGGTTCAAGATTCCGAGGAGGCTACAGACAGAATCTGAAGAAGAACAGAGGTGACAATGGCCGAAGCGTTCTAAGTATAAAAATCAATATAAGTAAACTAGTCAGAACGGTATATCATGATATTTCTTCTAAGTCAGTATAAAAATCTTAAAATGGTTAAATTTTTGTTCAATTATCTAATTTACCTTGTTTACTTTTTTGTTGAGTAGAGTTTTTTTGTGTACTGTTGTCACTCATCATCTTATAAAGAAAATACAGCCTGATCACATAGGTACAAATACAGATTTGGACGGACAATGGAATCTTAATTAAATCTCTCATCTCATAGATTTTATTTTTATTCCCACTTAAAGTTCAATCTGTTCACGACTCAATACAGTGCAACTATGTTTAAGTATTTGAGTGGACTTAATTTCATTCAGGGAATATTTTTGCTCGACACCGTTCCTGACCGGCTGGATTGCAGTGAAGCATGTTGCAGTGTTATTTTTCTTTAAATTTGCACTCATTATGAAATCTAGCAATTATTCCTCGCCGGTCCCCGATCTAGGGTGATGCTTTATTTCTCCTGGTTATTTGTGACTTGTTGATTGGTCACTAACTATTGTTTAGGGCTCGGCCGCGGCTGCTGAAGTCCTGTCCACTAAACTTTTTTTTTATACGGGCAAGTACTTTGGAATTTATCATAGTCGTCAAAATCAACTTTTCATTAATTATTTGAATTTGTTATGTTTTCTGATTATTATTTTGTGGTAGTTATTTAAATTGGTAATGTCAATAACGGAGGGGGTACTAATGATTTCGTTTTTATATTATCAAGAATTAAAAAAATAGAGAAACTGGTTTGATTCAACATTCAACAAGATCAAATAAATTTACGCTTCGGCTTCGATAATTTTAAAAAATCCCATTTATTTATCTACGACAAAGAAAATGTTTGTTAAACTTAAAATTTATTCATTATTCTTATTTATTTATTTTTGCTGACGATTCTGTGAAATCCAGGTTTTTACATTTTTGTTGATTTAATTAAAAAAAATAAAGTTAAGTTTAAAAAAAAATGTATTTGCTACAATTAGAAGAGAAAAGCACTTTTTCCATCAATTGGAAAAAGTGTTTTCTACTTGTAAGAAAAGTCTAATTTTGTGATTTTTTTTTCTTTTCTTTTTTTAAAAAAAAAGGGGGGGGGAATTTCTCTTCCGACTTAGTTTTGAAAGTTTTTAAATTCATAATGTCATTTTATTCTTTTCGTTTTAATTTCTCCGTTTTTTATACATACTATTTATTTCCAAAATAGGTTTTGTTTGTTCAATAGTTAACAAAAAAATGAAGAAACTAAACTAAAGTAAACGTTTTAAGTGTAAGTGTACTTTTGTTTGAGAGAGTACTTTTTTAAGTGGATTCCAAGTAAATAGAATTAAAATAAAAGTTAATAAAAAATAATTTTTATATGAATGCTTAATTAATTTGTAACTTTTTAAAATGCTGGTAATGATCATAAAATTTAATATCTGTAACAGCGCTAATGACGATGGACGTTCAAGACGTGTTATTTATTTACTACTAAAAAACGGAAGAAAAAATTGACTTGACGCAATGTAATTTAGTGAGTCAATTCAAAGGATTTTTATTTAGCTAAAGATGTTTTATTAAATGAATCTAATCATTTTTCGCCACTTTTTTTCTGTATTCACCTGACCCAAGTCGTGTAAAAAAAAGTTTATCTGAGTTTTAGGGAACAAGAAAGAGATAGAAAGAGAGTTTTAAATTTATTTAAATTTTTAATCAATATAACTTCGGGTTAATACCAGTGTATTTTTCTTTCGGGAATTAAAATTTAATCTTATGGCTTTCAACAATTAAAGCTAATTTTAAAGTTGAATATTACTTATTTATTTTTAAAATTTCAATTCAAATTTAGAAATCGAAAAATCAGTGGAGGTACCTCAAAGTTGTGCTAACGCTTTTACAACACAAAATAAAGTTGATTTTAAAAAAAAATACTAAAATGAAATGTGTGAAATTTTAATACTTAGTTTTACTGGTGATTGTTTATTTTTTGACAAAAAGAATTCAAATTGTTTTCCAAAACCAGGTTTTTTTTTTACTCTCTTAGTCTTTATTATTGGTCTGCCAATTGTTATTATTAGCAATGATACTGTTCATGAAAAATTGAGTTGATTGAAAAATATCGCTATTGAATCAATATAGATATTTTTCTTACCACGTTTTTATTTTCTTATGTATTTATTTACCAATATTTTATTCTATTTCCTGATTATAAGAAATAAGGTACCGTCAAGTTAAGCGTCAAAAACAGTTTTCGTGTTCCTGAGACTGAATTATCTCCCTTGTACGGAAACTTATGTGCCGTGTCCCCTAAAGATGTAGGAGTTCATGGCTCTCCACAATTTCCTGTCTTTTTAGCTCTTAATTGTTATTATTTTTTTTTTTTTGTCTATTTATTTTTTTCCTAAAACTTGTTCCGTCATCCTTTTACTCACATTTTCCATAGAACCATATTTCTGTTGCCTCACAAGTCCCTTCCTCACCTTTGAGGTGATTGTCCAGCATTCATTGCCATATAGGAAGACAGATATCACATAACAATTCAGTACTCTTTTTTTTTTTTTTTGTTTCTTACAAAATTTTTCTGTCTCTTAAGAATGCTTAGCTTTTGGAATGTATCTTTGTCTAATCCAATGCATCTTCGGATTTCAGTGTGCTTGTTCCATTTAATGTATATACAAGCCCACACACAACTTGAGTAAAGTGGAAATAAGTCATTGAAATAATACCTTCCCCTGACATTCAGTTTGTACAACTCATACCTTGAGCTGTGCAATAACAAGGCAAGGCAAAAAATTAATTTTTTAAAAATCCAAAGAATCTGCAATATTATTGGTTCTGACCTGACATCTAGGCTTCAGTCATTTTTCCACTGCCTTAGTGTAGCTTTTTCTATAAATACTTTGATGGTAATTGTTCTGATGAACTTAAACAATTTAAGCATAGTACTAGATTGTCGAGTTCGAATTCCAGTTAAATTCGTTGCATTTACTGACGTGCATATACCCTTGGGAAAGGTATTAATCTATCTCTTCCCTCCAGCTATGAGTCAAATAACAGGACATTGGGTTCTATAGCCTTGGTTGGCAACCAGTCTACCGTAGAAAGTAATGGCAACTTACTGCGGGAAAATCTTCTATCCAGTCAGTCATGTCTCTTTCGAGACATGATCACCCAAGCATGTATCACGTATGGCACTTAACTGACTGACTGACCCAACAAACAAAATTATATCAAGAAAAAAAAACAAAGCAAAAATAATATTGAGTAAATACGACAAAGCAGCAGTAATAAGGCAAGAAGTTCACAAACTAAGAATGGTGTTAACAGACAAAAGGAGATGCAGTCAAGCGATCACAGAATTCTCACTTCCAAGACGACAGAAATAAGGGTGTTTAGTATTGTAACTTTTACAATTAGTTCACTGGTGTCCTCCACATGAATTTACTCAAGCTACTAGACTAGCAACTATGTCCCAACCTTTTACAGGGAAACCAATAAAATGTAACCGCAACTTCTACTCTAGTAGCTTCTTTTCTCGCACTTCCAACCTGTGGAATTCTTTTCCATATCTTTGCTTCCCTAACAGCTCCAATCTCCAAGAATTTAAATCTAAGGTCAATTGGCATCTCCTATTTCTCTGACTCACATCCTTTCCCTTGTGTTCTTTTCTCCATCCACTCTACTCTCACCACACCAGTAGTCTCATTTCTCCCTTGCCCACTTCCTGACACCCCCTATAACTTGTCCCTCTTTTTCATTACTTTTCTCCTATGTAATTCCTTGTACCCCAGTGGTAGTAAAACTGCCTTGCTTGGGGTGAAATGATTAAAAAAAAAAAAAACTAATAATGTGGCACACAGCCGAAGGAGGAGTGGGTGGAAGCTAGTCTTCACTTTCTATACTTAGCTAATGAGATTCACGTCCAATCACTCATTACAATTGGGTCATTCATAAAAAGAAAACTTATCCATCACCTCCCAATTTTTCATATACCACAATACCATATATTTGCAGTGGAACCTAAAAAATGGTAAACAAATCCCATGACATAATTGTTTTAAATTTTATATACAATATATCATAAAAATATATTTATAAATATAATGATATGAAAATGAGATGGAAAGGGGATAAATAGCCCAAAACAAACTAAAATATAAAAAAAAAACATTTAAACTAAAAATGCACAAATCAAAGTGGCTGGTGTATTCCACCAAATGGTGTAATCAAGTAGCACACTCATTAATGGAGAAAGAAAGAATAAAAATAATGGAATGGGAAAGACTGACTTAGTCAAGATAAAAAAAAAAAGATGACCAAAAACGAACTGGGGAGATTGGGAATATTGAAGAGGATCATAACCAAAAAGAATGCCAAGAACAGATTAGGAATGGCACTTACTCACATTAACTAGGTACACAAAGAGAGTCTAACTTAACCAGGGGAGGGTTTGCAGAAAACTGCCTTGTTATGACATCAGTCAGTTAAGTGCCATACGTGATACATGCTTGGGCGATCATGTCTCGAAAGAGACATGACTGACTGGGCAGAAGATTATCCCGCAGTAGGTTGCCATTGCTTTCTGCGGTAGACTGGTTGCCAACTAAGGCTATAGAACCCAATCTGTCCTGTTATTTAACCCATAACTGGAAGGAAGAGACGGATTAATACCTTTCCCAAGGGTATTTGCGCGTAAGTGAATACAATGGATTCAACTGGAATTCGAACTCGGCTCCCTGGTTTCTCGTTCCGAGCCGATATCCACTGTACCACAATGCACATAAGGGACTTAAAAAAGAAAACCAAGGCTGACCCTTTTCACACAAACCAGATTTGCTACACTTAAACCACCTTTTGCCAAAAACTGTTGATTATCAAACACTTTCTATTAAATCTGTTCATCATCTTGAGCTGATGCATAAGAATCCAATCACATGCTGATCAGAATAGTGTTCATACTGCAAGATTCCCTCTATTTGTAATGTCAAAATCACCATCACGACTACCACCATGAGCAACACTATCCATTTCACCTCAGAATACAGGGATGACACATTATTACACACGTACGTGAGATTGATACAAGCTGTCAACTCGCCGACATGGTTCCAGAAAGATCGCACCTGAGAAGAATGGTAGGTGTGCTCAGCTGTTTCCTCTAAGCAAAGGTCACACCAATGACATCTTGGCAAATCTGCCCTCCACATCTGAAGGTCATGTCATTGAGAGAGAGCTTATTCTGAATTAATTGCCAGGTAAGTGAAAACTCAGGGTTACTGAGGTAATTCACCATTGGTGCCCAAGCTCAAAAAAAGTGCAACTTGATTGCCAACAAACTGAGCTGTCCATAGAGAGGTTCCTTCATTGTGATCCTCTCCACTAATAAATGATATAAATGCCTCCAAAGCTGAGAAAAGTCAGTAGACCGAGGAATGGCTCAAGCAAGAATTCCAATTGATTCTGTGGCCTACACCAGCGCTCAGACATCAAAGCAGGATAAGTAATGGTAAGGCTAGGGAAGGCATCCTTAACACTCCTCTCCAAAATCAAATTATCTGTCAGCACTTGAATTTTTATAGGTTGGCATAGGAAAGCCAATTTTGAGATTTGTTGGTGACTCGCCACGTGTGGAATTTCAAGCTCCACATAACACAGACATTTAGCACAGATATCTGTTGATCTGATGCACTCCACAAGAGCTTAGAGAGCATACACTCAATCGACTTCCTACAGTCCTCAAAGAGAGGAGTACCGACAACCAGTAAAGGATAAAGAAAGAGATGCTATCACAGAAAACCACCATCGAAGCCAAGTCTGGACTGAACTTTGTCAGTACCTTCGATCAATTCTCCAGCTGGAGAAGAATTGAGTTTTGAACCACTCTACAAGAATATGGAAGAGTCTGTCAGTCCAAATGAAGGGCCCTGGAAGTGCAACCCCCTTCCAAATGCCTAACTGCAAACCAGAAGATTAATTTTGGTCTCTGTCACTTTCTTATACTGCTCAAGTGCCTTCTGTACCACCGCAATGTTGCTGTGGCATGACATAAAAATGGATACATGGTTGGTGTACACAGAAACCCTGGCTTGATCACTAGGGACAGCAATTTCACATTCGGATCTGGGTTTGAATCTGGTAACCCCCAGGACAGCAGCCAGATACCGATAGTTGATTCTATCAAAAGACTTGGACTGATTCAAATTGATCAGCATGGCTTGATTGTCATCTTTTACATCTCTTAAGGTCTTGCAGATCAGCTGCAGATTGCTCTGAATTGTTTGGTCCTTCACAGAACAAGTCTGCTCATGTCTCAACAGAATCTTGGCAACTAACTGCAAATGCTCCATCAGGATCTTAGCCAAAATCATTGTTTAGCAGAGTTATGGGCCTGTAATTGTCTAAGTTACTCCCAACACCCTTGCCCTTTTTCAACAGTATGATCACACCCTTAGAGATCCAGTTGGGAATGGACCCTGCTGGAACCAGTTGTTGAGCACCATGGGGACAAAAATGTGTGACAGATTCAAGTACAATTCATAGGATAAACCATCAAGTCCTGGAGACTTGCCACTACCAACCCTCTTGAATGCCAAGTGAACTTCATCCTCAGTGATCTCACCCTCCCAGCTAGCTGCTTCAGTTGGTACAAGACGAGGAAAGTCAACAAAATAGCTGCGAAACTTCTCACCACAGCAACCAAAACACCGGGCACATATCTTTGATTGACCTCAGAGTATGCCCCTCCAGGTTATCGACCTCCCAAATGCATTGATTGCCACATTGACAGGTCTCTTCCTTGTGCAGTTCTTTGCCCATCTTCACAGCTTCATTCGACATCTTGTTTAGCCTATGATGCCTAATTACCTGACCCTAGTAGCGCTTGTTATCCAAGTAATCCAGAGCCTGCCAAGCTAATGCTATCTCTAGGGAATTCCCTCAGCCTCTGCCTGAAACAATCGTTAAGCATCTTCACCTTCTTAGCCTTAGCTAGGGCAAGTCATTGGCTATAGTTGGTGGTGAAAGATCTAATGCTATTTTTAAGCCTCTTCCACCACTTATTCCCAATAACTGCCCTCACTAGTTCCTGTTGCACTAGTTTAGTTAGCTGTTGCAAAGTCCTGCTTGTCCAGTAAAGACATGTTGAACTTCCAGTGTCCAGCCATTCTAAGCCAAGAACCTAACATCATCCAGACACAAACAAGTCTGTGGTCTGAATAGCATAACCAGTGGAACGTGGAAAAATTTAGCTAATCTAGATTGACCCTTCTTACTAACATTCTATCCAGGTAGCTAGCTACCTTGGTACATGGCCAGTTAAGTGCCCACATTCATATCTTCCCCGCTAGGTTGATTGACGCAGTATCTATCAAGGAGACTGAATTTGCAAATCAGATCAATCAGGCTATGATTGCCTGACCTCCTGCTAGTGCCAACTCCCTGTTTATTTTTGGGTTCAGCTGTGAAGAATCCATCAGGAAGGGCTCCAACTGACAGAAAAAAGAGACATGTTCTACCTGGTCATTGGGCATATAAACTGTAACAATCCGAAACAAACTACTGTTCATGGCAATATCGGCTGCAATCAACTGCCCTTCATCCCCCCACCTGGCTGACATGGACAATGTCTACGCTCACACTCGGGTATGTTTAACCAACAAGGAAACACCTCTGGCCTGCCACTCCCTGTATGCTAAATACAACAAAGTTGCAAGACAGCACACACGCATCGACTTCGTGAAAAAAGTGTGTCTCTTGGATCACATGCCATATCCACCTTGAAGGACAGATCACAAAGCAGGAGGGCAGCCTCATCTATCAAGCCCTTCTCGTTCAAGTTGACTAGCTTGATCTCTATTTCTCAAGTAGGATCCTCAGACACATACTTGGCAGAAATCCGCAGAAGTCATGACCCCAACAGATTGTTCTAGACTGTCAATATCTATGTTGGATGTGATGAGTCTGTCCATGACAATACCCCCAATGTCTGTCAGGGAAAGTTAGCTTTTAAGTCCTATACAAAGAAAGGTGAAGAATTACGGGCACCCTTCCTGCACAAAGCTGTGTAATTTTTTAAAAATCAGGTGACTTGATTTGCACCATCCCTGAGTTCAGGGAATGCATCTTTCACTGCTGCCAGGTAATCCCATACTTTGAGGTTGCCCCCAGTGTTTCTTATTAAGGTGATCACCCAGGTGGCATGGGGAAAGTCCTTAGGGTCTTCCAGTTTTCCCATCCACTAAGGACATTTTGAATAGCAGCCTTAAGAGAGCCTTTCTCTTGAAGAAAAGGTCTCTCTCAAGGGTCTGCCTCTCAACTATTTTTAGATTCATGTAGCTTAGCTCTCTTTTTTTGTTTTGTTTCTTTTTCTTTTCTTGGGCAGGGGTTGGGGGATGATTTTTTGGAGGGAGTCGAAGGAGCTGTAGTGAGTGAAGAAAAGAGACTCCTTACCTTGACTGGTGTTTGCTTTCCATATGTTTGTTATACTTTAATGGGGTAAACAAAGGTGGATTTGGTTTTGGCAGCTATTGGGGCCTTTTCTGCCCTGATTCAATCTGGTTCCTGCTGCTGCTCCCTCTGCTGTTGGTTCTTTTTAGGGGATGGTTTCTTTGGTAATAGTACCTTCTTTGGAAGGATGTCCTGCTAAGGAGAAGAGACAGCTGCTTTCTTGTCCCTCCTCATGACCTCAATCCCTTTATCTTGATTGGTTGATTGGCTGGGCTTCTCTGCTACTCTCTCTTCCATTGTTTTTGCAGCTATCAGTGTTACTGGTGCTGGCACCAGATTCCTTGTGGAGCACATTTTTGACAAGTCTCCTGCAGCACCACATGTTCAACAGTAGGGTCTTCTACTCTCCATTATTACAAAAAGCTTCCTTCCTCATTACAGATGTATGTCAGGGATATTGGAAAATTCTGCATGGTTCAGCATCACCTGCAGACAAAAGTCCTCTGTTGGCACCCCCACCTTGCTTGATACATGAGGCACCTCCTCCATGGAGCCAAACTGGGCAAAAAAGCCTCCTAATTGATATGTCCAGGAGCCACACCATGATCAATAATCTGAGTCCAACGAGTGCCCATTTTAATTGTCAGGACATTTTGTTAGGGCGCTCTCCACCCTTTTAATGATAAATGAACTATTCCATGCACTACAAATAGTGGTAGTGACAAGACCTCGGTGTTGTTGGCGGCAATGTCACAGTAGCAATATACCAGTGCTAGAGTGATTGGAACTGTGTTAACAAATCGGTCGGACACTTCTGGTAGTTAACCGGAAGTGATTATAATCGGACTCTACATCATACGAAGAGACGTACAATTAATACCTTGTTTCCTGTATGATGACTAACCCCACTTTGTAAATACTATTTTCTTCCGTAATACATTTATTTAATATAATTTTCTGTTGTTCGTATTTATTACCGCACAACTGAACACATTTGCTGTTGGCAATTTGGCCTCCTCCTCCTCTGTTCCTAGTAGTGCATCCTACATTGCTCTGGACTGCCATACCAAAATTTTAGCTACAATTTTCAGGCTTTTTAGGGCCTTCTCCATATTCTCCTTACTGAAACTGATAAATTTACTTTTCCACAAGATTGTTCTCACTGACATAACATCAAGTGCTTCTGGAATGGTTATCAGCTCAATCCCATTAATGTTGTCTTTGTATTGCTGATGCATTTGGTTATAATAGACCGTTCACTTTTTTCTAAAGTCTTTATCTATACCTACGGTGATGGTGACACAATCAGTGTAACAGTTGTCTATGGGGACAGCCATTGTGGTCATTGTCTCCCTGCAACACGATAAACTTCACAAAAATACAATGGACAACAATACAAGCAAAATCAATCAAATACAAGCTAAGTTCAAACAGCTTACTGTGTGACAAAAGGTTGTGTAAAAGACTTGATTTAGAAACAATTACCAGAAAGAACAGAACTAAGTCAGGTGAGACTGAGAAGTTGCCTATCTTATTGGCTAGGAAGAAATTTCAGAATGCATCTGTATGTTTTGTTTATAAATTTGTAGCAGGGGTGTTTTTGCAGTCATTCCCACTGTTGCTAAGACCAATTATATTACAAATCTTTCTTTGAATTTTGCTGAGAATTTTGAGATATATAGCCCTAGTTTCTCGAAATTCAAGCTAAAACATTACTAAGTGGAGATTCCCCTCAATAATTCTAATTTTTGCTTATAAAAATCATTGCCAAAAGTAAAGATCTAAAACTGTTTATTGGAAATCTACTAATAAAAATGATCTCATGATCTTCTATTCGCACCATAACTACCAAATAAAATCCAGAATAATGGCTTTCTTAACATAGAGGGTAACTGAAGAGGGTTGTTTTATGAGTGGTATGAAGAGGTAAGAAGTGTAGTTTATAAGGATATGTGGGAAAGATAACAGTTAACTCTAGACACGAAGAGGCTTACAGAAAATCACGTTAAAGCACCAGTTCTTATAGAAACACCAAAGTTTAGCAATGTTGAGCCTAGTCAGTACTTAAATGAGTGGCCACTTGAGAATACCAGGTGCTGTAAGCTTAGATGAATGGGTAGTGAAATGGGTAACAGCCCAAAATTAGGAATCAGTTCCAATTCCAGTTGAGTTTGTTATATTCATTTATGCACAAATATCCTTGGGAAAGGTATAAACTTATCTCAGAGTGGAATGGGGATGATTCATTCATGTGGTGTGGCAGATCTTGGCTGTGAAGGTCTGAATTGGTGGAACTAATGAATGTACCTTGTTAGAATATTTGCCATGGAAATAGTGATAGAATAGAGATTTGAAAAGTTTCATCTGTGGGGCAAGGGGTTGTAGGGTGGAAAATAATTCTTTCCTTACAAGACCACATAAACACTTTTGAACTCTAGCAAGAATGAAATATGCAGACTGGGAAGCTCCAGCCCAGATATGGCAGTGGTACTTCGTTTTCGGTCTGATCTGACTCTTGTAAAAGTAGAACAGAAGGAACCAGGTACTTACAGGATTGCTTGAGGGAATCGACCATTTTTCTAGCATCGTTAATGAGTTCCAATCTGTTTGAGGCAAAGGTCTTTTTTGAAAGAACATTCAACATGAGAGGCAAAAATTCAGTGTCTGTTTAGTAATGATAAGACATTTTTAGTTTGGTTTTTGAAGGTATTGAATGTGACAAGCCAGTTACTCTTCCTTTGAGCTGTTAGTGCTTGTTCGGCCACCAGGCTCTGGTCATCTAGATTTTGGGAGTGCACGCATATACTGTTGTATCATCTGCATAGATATTCACTAAAGGTCACTATATGTCCATAGGAAGATTGTTAATAAACAAAACAAGACTAGTAGTAATAGAGAAAAATTAAAGAAAATATTGGGTTCATGCCTTCAATATGAATCTTGATTGTTATTTACTTTATCTATTTTTATTTTTTTTTAGAGTTCATTATCATTGATTACATCCACACTATTGAAGTGGTCCCACTGCTACACTCAATAAATTTTGTTCAGTGTTGGGGTTGGTTGCTTTTGATATAGAGGATGATCTTGGAGGACATTAAAACTACTTGGGTAGGAAAAAAACTATGCTGCCTTCATTGATGAATTTCACTTTAACATTGAGAAACTGATTAGAGAACTGAAAAGGATCAGTGTAAAAAATAGACATAATATGTCTGTACTGTTCAATGAAACATTTTTACATGAAGATATGCTGCCTAAATATTTATATAATATTTGTTATAAATTATATTTTAGAACATGTCTAAACTAAAATATATTTATACCTGTCTTCAGCAATAGTGCAATACCCTGTCTTCATCAGCTGCCGACCAGGGGTGATGTTACGGTTTTGGTGGCTATGGCAGGACCACCACCCCTGGCGCCACCAGCAGCGTTTGCCACCAGGCAGGGTATGAAGATAAACTTGTTGATTGTCCCTCTTGTATATTCTCATAAAGAAGTAAATAAAACAATTGTTCCTCTTTGCAGTTTGTATTGGCAATGAAATTTCCTGAACGCGTTTGCCATTATTAAGGCACTTGTTATTTATTATAAATATAATTTATAATAAATATTCATAGCTCTATTTCTATATTGAGCGCTGTTTTAAATTTGTTTTGAACATTGTAAATATTTTCTTTGTTCCTTATTCATTTATATATATATATATATATATATATATATATATATATAAACTTTTTTTTTTTTTTTGAAAAAGTAATTATTAGGAAGAGGCTTCAAAAGTAATGCCTTCTATTTATTTTCACAGAAATTGCAACAGATACAGGAAATATAACAACACTATTGGAGAAGGCACTGTTAGAATGAATAAAAGTATTATGGAAATGTTGGCCTCTGCTTACTTCCTATATATGCCTTTAGTATTTATTATGTCACTATGCATATAGTGAAATAATTTTTTTTCTATCCAAACCTGTAGTATTTACCAGTTGTATAAATAGCTAATAAATTGAAAAATTGTTCTTATTTTGTGATTAATGTTTTTATTTATTTATTTATTTTAGCTGGATGCTTTTCGCAATGGAGTTTTTGACACTGCTTATTGGGTATTTGCTTGTGTTTTCTTTTTTTACTGTTGTGTGCATATGTGGAGACCATCCATCTTGCATTAATGGACCAATTGGCTGGGTCAAACGTTCATTAACAAAGGTAAATTATTACTTTTTTTTTCAATTAGTTCCCATATCAGAAAATAAGGTTTCTTTTTATTTACTTAAATGCTGCATTTGACTGGTGCCAAACATTTCAAGTCATTTGATAATTCTTGAAACTAAAGTAAGTTTTATCATCCTCATTGTTCATACTGATATGGGCAGAAACCTCAAGAATTATTAACTATATATATATTGTCATCCGCAGACAGATCTGTTTCGCCGTATCACAGCTCATCAGTACGGTTAGACTCCGATTGCTTTTTTACCCAGGATTGAAACCCGACCGAAATGGCATCAGTCGGCGACTCTACCCCTGGGCTATGGGTGTTCGGTGGAAGTAGGCAGACTTTTTAGCGCATATCATCATACGCGCCCAATATCTAGGGCGCTCTAATTCATTTCACTGAATGAGCATCGCGTACATGCCAGAGTAGCTACTGTTTATCAAAGTCTACTATTTTTCCAGAGTGCTCAATCAGGGTGTGAGAGCGTAAATATTGTCATCTGATATATATATACTAGCAGTATAGCCCGGCATTGCTTGGGTATAATGAAAGCTTTAAAACTAATCCATGGTCCTGGAGCTCAGACTCTTTGGACATTGGTACAAAAGACTAAAATGTTTCCAGTTAAAGTGAAACCGTAGACTGAAAGAAAAATGAATGGATGTAAGTCAAATTTTGATTTCCTGGTATCGATTTATGCATATATATATATTATTGATTTTCTGCACTATTGTAAGAACTGCAACCTTGAAACTTTTGAATATTGTTTCTTATGTCTTTGTCTATGAGTGTATCAAATTTGATCAAAATCGGACCGCTCCTTCTATAACCCAATTTTATTCAATTATTGATTTTCGATACTTATCAGGTGTACCTCGACACAAAACCTAGCTAAGAACACTCGCAGACGCTTACAGTACAACTGTGTAAATTTTCAAGAAAATCGGTTCAGCCGTTTCGGAGTCTATAGGTAACGGACACACACACATACAAAGTTCCATTTATAAATAAGTTTAGATTATATATATATATATATATATATATTTTAATGCTATCTTCATTCAAAATATAGGCGATTATGACACTCCACAGGGCCTTTTCTTTATCATGTATGAATTTATTTCCATTCTTCACTAATTTCTCATTGCCTTCACCTTGTTTTGGAATTATAAGGTTTCTTTCTTAGACTGGTCTCTACCCAAGGTTAGAGAGTTCAATTTGATCTGTTATTTAACTCATAACTGGGGGAGAAGAGATGGATTCCTGCCTTACACAAAGGTAAGTGAATGCAGCAGATTTATCCAGAATGTGAACATAGTTTACCGATTCCACTTTCCACGAGAGTATCTACTACACTTTTTACACATCCTGTGTATAATTATTTATTTTACTTTCTTATTAAGAACGCAATAGATTTAATTACCTCCCTTAGGTATTATTTTGTTGGCTTTATTTTCAGTTAGAGGATTATGCAATTTTTGGTGCACTATACTAAGATGTAGAATGGTTATAAATGTAATTGAGAGAATCTTCCTCAAGAAGAATTGATAAAGTTCTCAAGAAGAATTGATAAAGTTCTCAAGAAGAATTGATAAAGTTCTCAAGAAGAATTGATAAAGTTCTCAATAAACAATAAGAATAGTTGGTTGGCGTATAACAGGGCAGAAACTAGTGAGGATCTAATTCACTTCTCAGTTATAATAAGATCGAGCGAGAAAAGCTTGCTAACCATTACACCACGCCAAGGTGCCCATACATAGAGCAAGAGAGATGTTTGCCTATTGTCTGGTTCACACTCTTCCCCAGTCTTGTACTGGAGTAGAGGTTTATTAATTATTTGCTGTTTAAGATTTGGTTTCTGGTTCCTTTGAAAGCCTTTTCCTTATATAACCCTCTACTTTGAGTGGCTCTAAAATTCTAGTATTTCTGCTTAAAACTCTGAACTTTTATTTTCTATTGAATTACTTTTTCTTTTCTCAATGAGAGTAGATAGGTTCTCTCATCATTTAATTCACACTTCCCTCTGGTTTTTTGAATAGGAGTACAGCTTTATCCCCTGTTTCCTGTTTAGGATTGGGTTTCTGGTTCCTTTGAAAGCTTTTTCCTTATGTAACCCTCTACCTCGAGTGGCTTTTGGGCTTTGGACAGGGGAAATATATATATTTTCCATTTGTAAACGAGTCATTATACGACCCAGGTTTTTACCATGAGTGGTGTCTCCAGGCAATTTTCAATAAAAGTTATTGAAAATCACCTGAAAACACAACTCATGGTAGAAACCTGGGTCACGTAATAACTCGTTTACAAATGGAAAACATTCAAAAGTTCTACAATATAATTGTATTGAACACTTTTTAATACAAATGTGCACTGGTCTAATTTTATTCTGGCCAAAAACTAAGTAATTAAACAATCAATATATATATATATATATATATATATATATATATATATATATATATATATATCACTTTAAACATTTTTAGTGGATACACATATTTGAGTAGACACTATTTGTTTATTAAAGAGTAAATATATTTATTTTCATATACCAGCCTGATATATTTTTTCTTGCCAGTAGCACAACTCTGAGTTTCATGCACAACATAATTGTCAGATTCTGATTGTGATATGGAAGGCATAAGTTCTTATATTTGCCTTTCAAGTTCTTCCAAAGTCTTGCTTTGGTATAGTAGACTTGTTGCTTTAATCAACTCCGAAGAAAAAAGTCACAGGACAGTGTGTTAAGTCAGGACCACTGATTGGCTACTTATACATAAAATAGAGAATTAGTTTTCAATCACCCTCTGTATATATATTCTATTAATGTTTCAGACGAGCTCATGTGCAGTTCGCCTCTAAATGGAAAGTGGCTCTGACTGTCGCCAATCGGAAGCATTTGCAGGGTTTCATACCGGGCCTAAACGTAACTTTCCAGTGTCTGAAAGTGCTTATTGAGGATGGGCCGGAGGCTGATCATCTCTGGTTGGGTCGGCGCGGTGAGGGGGGTTTGATGTTGAAAGACCTGAAACCCCCTAGTGATCCTCGCGACGACATCACTGACGACACCCTCTAGTGCCCCCATTACAATGCGTATGTTTGAAATCATTTTCGAGGACTTCAAGGAAGAAACTGCTTAAGGGAAAACACATATTTTTATTTTTTTTTTTTTAAATCGTATCACCCCGAGCAAGGCGGTAATGTCACTGATGTGCAAGGGGCTACATAATATTGAAAAGATTGGAAAAGAGAAAACCGGAAACCACATCCTAAACAGGGAACAAGGGATGAGCTTCTTAACCTACTATCTACTCCAGTTATTTTTGCTAGATTGGATTTTGCAAACAAGCATTGTATCAAACCTGCAGCATTTTGGCAAATATACTTTGGTCAGATGAAACAAAAATTTAACTTTTTAGCAGAAATGCTGTGGCAAAGGTCTGCAGAAAGAAGGGTACTGAATATTCACCAAAGAATACTATCCCAACAGTAAAATTTGAAGGCAGATCAATCATGATCTAGGGTTGCTCTAGTGCCCAAGGTGTAGAAAATATTGAAATAATAGAAGGGAGGATGAATGGAGCATATTGCTGGGATACTTTGGTGAGAAATTTACGTCAGAGTGCACATTCACTGGGCTTTAAACAAGACAACAATCTTAAATATATTAAAAACCTTACAAAATCACGGTTGAGTTCAAATAGAACAGTCAGTCAGTTAAGTGCCATACGTGATACATGCCTGGGCGATCATGTCTCGAAAGAGACATGACTGACTGGGCAGAAGATTATCCCGCAGTAGGTTGCCATTGCTTTCTGTGGTAGACTGGCTGCTGACCAAGGCTATAGAACCCAATTTGTCCTGTTATTTAACCCATAACTGGAAGGAATAAACGGATTAATACTTTTCCCAAGGGTATTTGCGCGTAAGTGAATGCAATGAATTCAGCTAGAATTCGAACTCGGCTCCCCGATTTCTCGTTCCGAGCCGATATCCAATGCACTTCAACGCACATCCCCACAAATAGAACATATGTTCTAAAATACCCAAGTCAATCTACAGATCTCAATTCGATTGAAAATTTATAGACAGAGCTGATTATTCAAAGTTCTAACCTGCATGAACTAAAGGAATTTTGTCATGAAGAATGAAAAATATTAGTCAAGAAACATGCAAGAAATTCATATGGGATTACTCTAAACACTTAAATGCTGTAATTAGCAATAATGGTTACGGTACAAATAATAATAGATTATTTAATAAATGTATTGTAAACTTTTGCATTTTTAAATATTTGTTTTTCTTTGTCGGATATTTTATTGATTATTTGACTAAAGGTACAAACATGTTTATTATTAGCAGTAAAAATGTCAATAATCTCGGTTAGAAATACCTAAAGAAACATTTTTTTTCACGTGGCACTGTGTGTGTGTGTGCATATATATATATATATATATTTTCATCCGCAGACAGATCTGTTTCGCCGTATCACAGCTCATCAGTATGGTTAGACTATGATTGCTTTCTTACCCGGGATTGAAACCCGACTGAAATGGCGTCAGTCGGCAACTCTACCCCTGGGCTATGGGCGTTCAATGGAAGTAGACTTTTTAGCACATATCATTATATATATATATATATACACACACACACACAGCCATTCAGCAAAGCAAGAGTTGATTACCTTGTTGTTGGAAGATTTTGATGTTTACATCTGTTAACTTTATTTTTGCACCCAAAACATGAAGATATATATTTATATATGCATTATTATTAGTATTTGTCTATATTTCTGAGATGAAGATTTACACTATTTACATTATTCATACTACTGTCCTCATCTTTGTTGTCATTTTTATAACGTTTCAGCTGTTGTATGCTCTGGCCTTGATCAGGTTCAAAGACACGTAGTGGATATAAACGTTGGTTAGTTCTAGTGACTTGAAC
Source organism: Ascarosepion bandense (assembly GCA_037127315.1). Lineage (NCBI taxonomy): Eukaryota > Metazoa > Mollusca > Cephalopoda > Sepiida > Sepiidae > Ascarosepion > Ascarosepion bandense. Next base: position 1,725,122 of record JBBBDQ010002070.1, read on the forward strand.
CAAAGAGTTGCGAGTTCAATACCGGGCTACAGCAACAGTGAACAAGTAACTTGGAGAATTAGGTTAAAGGGAAATAACTCATGAATACCAGAAGCAGCTTTGCACAGGGAATGAGAATAATTTACACCAGTGATTGTAATAAAGTGTTCGGTTTGAAATTCTTAGTACCTGAAGAAGGCTGGAGCATACAACAGTCGAAACATTGCAAAAATTACAACAAAGATGAGAGCAATAGTCCGAATAATGTAAATAATGCATTATTATAGATTTCTACCTGTAACTCATTAATGCACACTGTCCTAAATTTGCAACAGGAGCATTAAGAAGGTTACGTCATTCATTTTTTTTTTCCATCTAACAAAATTGTTTCTATTTTTTTTTTAATAGGCATTTTTTTGCTTGATCCCAAAACAAATTGTTGACCTTGGCACAAGATTTGTTTATTATGTTTACCAACAGAGGTGAGTAGCAATCAAATAAGATCTTGCTTGTTTTGTCTTAAGTCATATTCTCTGGTTTTATCATTTTCTCCTTTTCATATTTTGAGTCTTGGTTTTCTTTTTTTAAGTCTTTGTAAAAACATAAACCTAAAGAAATAGTGGTAAATTTTTGTTGTAAGTCCCAACACTTTTCCCCTTCAAATTTATCCAAAATAGCATTATCTCTGTGCAAATGTATATGCTGAACTCAAATCAACTGTTAGTTATTGAAGAAACTTACCTTTTTTTTATCTAAATGTCCATAAAAACAACGAACTATATCTCACACTTTTTCTCTCCTGTAACTCTCACAGAATGACATACTGCGTATGTGAACAAATTTTGGCAGATTTTTGGTCGATTTTTCTTCATTTACTGATACTTCTGGTGATGTACTTCCGGTAATGAAAGTAATGCGCTATTGTATTTCTACGCTTATTACTTTCATGACAGGAAGTACATCGCTGGAAGTTTCAGTAAAGGAAGAAAATTGACCAAAATTGTTGCCTACGTAGAATGTTGTTCTGCAGTTAATTACATGACTTCATGAAAGTTACGGGAGAGAAAAAGTGCAAGATATAGTTTTTTTTTTTATGGACTTTCAAAGCAAAAAAGGTAAGTTTCTTCAATAACTAATTGTTGATTTGAGTTCGGCATATACATTTGCACAGAGATAATGCTATTTTGGATAAATTTGAAGGGGGAAAAGAAAACCGTCGGCACCTAAAACGAACATTTACCGAAATAGTTTCTGTTAATACAATTTTGAAATAATTCAATATAAAAAGATTTAGGTAAGTAAAATGTTCATATAAAGACAAATATTTGCTTTCTCATACACATTTCTTATTTATTGCTATAAATATTATTCAGGCAACACATTTCTTATTGCTATAAATGTTATATTGAGCAAGTAAATGTGTTTTGGTTGACATCCCTGTTTTTATGCTATTTATCTAATATTAAATAGTGAATTTAATGTCTACTGATCTAGAGATAAGAAGTTTCATTAAAGATAATGTACCTTTTTACAGGAATTAAACCTGTATTCCCTTTTTAATCTTGGGAAACTACTTTCAAGTTAAGTGGGCTTTACCATTAAGCTACGGGAAGTCATCCCAGCAAAGTAAGTCTCAATTACCCTACTTAAGAAATTTACATCTCTTCAGACCTTTTGAAGTTTACATCTGCTAACCTTATTATCATAATCAAAACATGCACAAAGTAATTTTTTTAAGTAATTAATTTTTTTTAGTCTGACATTATTTCTTATTAATATAAACATTATATTTAGTGAGTAGACATTTAGTTTATATTTTAAAATACTGAAATTAATGTCTACCATCTTAGAGATTTAAAGTTTTACTAAATTAGTACCTGTTTAAAATATTATGTCTAATTTGTTGTTCCATTAACTTAAAAAAATAAATAGCGACATGTAAAGCATATTTCACAAAAATCAAGGTATTTCTTTTGCACAACTTGAAGGTCCGAGAATACAGGTAATCATCTTATATTGTTTCTCTTTTAAACTTTTGTTTCAAGAAAATAGCATTTTTAAAGTTTGTTTATAACAACATCAATAATATTGATGATGATGATGATTGTGAACACTTCCAGTTTCACTGGGAGCGAAATGGTCGAGTGGCAGTTTGTATAAAGTTGTTGAGTTTATCACATTGAGTGTTGTTGTCTTTGTGTTGATGTCTTTGTGTTGATTTGAATTTTATGCAACAAGTCTCATATACACTATATACATTGTTTGGACTATTGTCCTTATCTTTACTGCCATGTTTACGACATTTTGGCTGTTGCATGCTCCGGCCTTCTTTAGGTGCTAGAAATTTCAAACCAAACCCTTTATTACGATCACTTGGGTATATCATTCTCATTCCATGTCCAATACCACTTCTGGTAGCCATGTAGTTATCTCTCATACACTTAACTCTCTAAGTTATTTGTTCACCACTGCTGTAGCCTGGTATTGAACTCACAACTCTTCGTAAATAGTGTACATACTACCACATCTCATAAGTATAGACAAGTATTTTGTAATTTTTCTTTCCACCCTTAAGTTCAGTGGAACAAAGTTCTCAAAACTGATAGTGTTTTTAAAGTTCCTAAAATAGACGGCATTTTTTTTTATAAACATCTTTTAAGATTTATTCACCATCAAGCATTTGTGACTGATATTTCTTTTATAATTCTTGTTTCATTTTTTTCTATTTATTAGGAATCCTACAATGCAGATCGTGTTTGGCATCTTGGTACTCTCGGGCCATGCAATTGTCGTGATTGACATCTTTCCGATTCTCTACGGCATTTTCCACGATGACAACCACGTTCTTGTGCCCATGCTGCTATTGTTTCTCAATCTGTTTGTCTTTTACAAATTATGCGGAGCAGATCCAGGGGAGATAACTAAGGATAACCACGCAATCTACTGTTCCATCTACCCTTACGATGGCACAATCTATCAAAGGAAAATGATTTGTAAAACATGCAAATTCTCCAAGCCAGCCAGGTCAAAACATTGTAGTAAGTTGAAAATTTCACTCAATGAGGAATTTACATCATCTTGTTTTGGATTATATAATATATATTTCTTATAATTGTTCTTATAACTTATAATTTAGAACATGTACAAACTACATGCTACTACAAAATTGTACATTTTGTTTCAGCATTAAAGGAACAATGTCTCGTCAGATATTTTTTTGTTGTTCTGTTTTTTATTTAAGAAAATTTTTTAAAAAATCCACTTCCTTTTATTTTTGGAAATCTTGTACAAAAATAAAAATAGAAGGAAGTGGATTTTTTCTTCTTTTTTCTTTTAAATTTTCTTAAAAAAACGTTTATTACCATCATTAACTGCCTGATGAGACATTGTTCTTTTAATGTAGAAACAAAATGTACAATTTTGTAGTAGCTTGTAGTTTGTACATGTTCTAAAGTATAATTTATAATAAATATTCATTGCTCTATTTTTATATTGAGCACTGTTTTAATGTTTTGAACATTGCAATTTTCTTCATTCCTTATTCATTTGGATATATATATATATATATATATATATATATATATATATATATATACTAGCAGTATAGCCCGGCGTTGCTCAGGTGTAATGAAAGCTTTAAAACTAATCCATGGTCCTGGAGCTCAGACTCTTTGGACGTTGACATGAAAGACTAAAAAGCAATAGTTGTTTCCAGTTAAAGCAAAACCGTAGACTGAAAGAAAAATGAATGGATGTAAATCAAATTTTGATTTCCTGGTATCGATATCAAATAAGTCTTTTTCGTCGTAAACTGAATTTTGAAGGCTAAATAAGTACTCTAAGTAAATGGTATCATGGCTGAGACTAAGAACTACAATTATTTCTACTTAGAGCCAAACCTGAAGCAAAAACTAAAATAAAAGGGCTGAAACAAATACAGACATACAGGCAGATAAACAGATACACACACAAACATCTTGCCTTTTATATATATATATATTATTGATTTTCTGCACTATTGTAAGAACTGCAACCTTGAAACTTCTGAATATCGTTTCTTATGTCTTTGTCTATGAGTGTATGAAATTTGATTAAAATCGGACCACTCCTTCTATAACCTGATTTTTTCGATTATCGATTTTTGATATTTATCGGGGGTACCTTGACACAAAACCTAGCTAAAAACACTCGCAGATGCTTATGGTACAACTGTGTAAATTTTCATGAAAATCAGTTCGGTCGTTTTGGAGTCTATAGGTAACGGACACACACACAGACAAAGTTCCATTTATAACTAAGTTTTTATATATATATATATATATATATATATATATATATAATATATATACACACACACACACCCTCATATAATAATATGAGTAATATATATATATATATATATATGGTAATTATTATTATTGTATATATATGTGTGTGTGTCTTTTCAGTTTTTGTTAACGTTTAATCATTTTATTTTTATTTAATAATTTCATTTCTTGTTTTTTTACTGAAATTATTTTAAAAATATTTTAAGGGCTGATAGGGTTAATGTATCTGTTACAAATTTGGGGTTTCTTTTATTTGATAAACATGGAAGTTTTGTAAACAATCACATGCAATATCTATCAATGTAAGTTTATTCTCTACTTGTATTTGTTTACCATATTTGCATTTGGATGACATGCAGCCTCACATAAGTACCCCCCCCCCCCATTTTACAAGTATATTTTGGAAGAAAAAAAATTCAATATGTTTCATTGTGTTTATAAAATCTCTGAAAATCAGAAGAAAGTGTATTCTTTAAGTTGATGAAGTGACTGTCAAAGTTGCTGTACACTATCATGGAGGAAATATATTTGCTTTGGCTGAAAACTGACGAATTAGCAAAAACAGTATTGGCCATCATGGTAAAATGTTTAAATGGTATACCAAAATCTCTACTTAAAATAACCCCAGCTGCAAAATTAGAGGCAATGTTTTTTATACAAAAAATAAGATAATTAACACATTATTTGTGCAATATCATCTATGAATGTCTCTAATTTATTGGGGCATAAAATGATTTTTGCACATTTAGTTATTTTATTCTAGAGGTTATTTTTGTTCTTTCTTTGTACATTTGCATTTATGAAAATAAGTCAGTAACTGTAAGATGTTTCCTAATATGTATAGTTACCAACTACTGGGATGTGCGTTGTGGTACAGTGGATATCGGTTCGGAACGAGAAACCGGGGAGCCGAGTTCGAATTCCAGCTGAATCCATTGTATTCACTTACGCACAAATACCCTTGGGAAAGGTACTAATCCGTCTCTTCCTTCCAGTTATGGGTTAAATAGCAGGACAGATTGGGTTCTATAGCCTTGGTCGGCAACCAGTCTACCGCAGAAAGCAATGGCAACCTACTGCGGGATAATCTTCTACCCAGTCAGTCATGTCTCTTTCGAGACATGATCGCCCAAGCGTGTATCACGTATGGCACCTAAACTGACTGACCAACTACTGGAAGTTACTAACAACTTCCTTGCTAAAATGTTCTCACTAATTGTTATTTAGTAGTAATTTAGGTCTCCTCATGTCTGCCCCCAGTCATGGACCTTAGTCATATGGTTTCTAGGCTTAGGTTAAGAATTGCCTTGATATTGGTGCATATACACAAAGAAAAGTAATCAGTAAAGAACAATAGATGCAAATGAATAATGATGATTTTAACCTGGGAATGCTGCCTCTTTTGTTGCCATCCAATCACTGCAAATAGCTGAAGGTTTTTGCACATTTCTAAGGCCATTTTTTGTTCTAAATAGGGTAATAAGCAAATGTTTCTCAAAGGTAACACAATTATTAATGACATATTGTATATCTTGTGTAGGTTATGTATGTTAGGTTGGAAAGTAGAATGAGATTATGTGAGTTTTCTACTTAACTGCTGATATATTGTAAGCAAGACGATATAAGTTTGCACCAATAGATTTATGATTGGGCTGGTCTTCAATATTTTATTTTAGTAAAACAATTTACTGCAATAATTTGACTTGTTTTATTACTAGTAACAAGTTATATGCTTAGCTGGCTCATATTCATCCACTGATGCCTCACCCTACCAGTACAACACTTTCTCCACACCCCCCCACCACGGTGGTGGGGTTGAAAGTGAAAACTTTGTATCTATCTACCACATAATTGAGGACATACAAGACCCATCCTCTACAGTTTCAGCAGGAAATATTTTAAGATGTGCCTGTCCCTCTCTTTGTTAGTTCACATAATTGTTTTGTCCTTCCAATATCTCATAAATAATGGACTATTCTATTTTGATCATGTGAAAGGGAAAAAGACATAACTTTGTTTCAGTGAAAAAAAAATTAAAGAAAAAAGAGCAGATGTTTTTTTTTAATGTCTCCTGCCAATACCTCATAAATAACAGACTATTCCATTTTGATTGTGTGAAAAGAAAGGAAAAGACACTAAGTTTTAGTGAGAAAATGAAAAAGTTTTTAACGGCTATTTCAGGGAAATAGTAACAAGTTGTCAATTTCAAATCTTTCCAATTTTATCTCCTTATTTCTTCAAACCAGCATTCATATTTATGGGTATTTTTCAGTTCACCCATGTCATTACCTGAATGTGACACAAGGTCAGTTTAAAGTGGGTTTAACAGCAAAAGCATTCATGTTATGATTGTTATTGCAATATTTTGTTAAAGTTGTTAAGCTCAAATATTTAATAATGTGATGCAGGAATTTCTATGAATATTTTACTGTTGTAGAACTTGCCATGAGGTTATTCAATCATTAATTTAAGAATTAAGACTCATCAGAAAAGTCAAATAGGAAGACCATGAAATTTTCACAGGTATTTCTAGGTTTAAGAAATGTTGAATGGTATATCAAACATTATTGGAAATTTATTCATGTTCCCATTTTTCAAAACAAGTTTCTTTTTATGCACTTACTAGCAGTATAGCCCGGAGTTGCTCAGGTGTAATGAAAGCATTAAAACTAATCCATGGTCCTGGAGCTCAGACTCTTTGGAAGTTGGCACAAAAGACTAAAAAGCAATAGTTGTTTCCAGTTAAAGCAAAACCGTAGACTGAAAGAAAAATGAATGGATGTAAGTCAAATTTTGATTTCCTGCTATCGATATCAAATAAGTTTATTTCGTCATAAACTGAATTTTGAAGGCTAAATAAATCCTCTGAGTAAATGGTATCATGGCTGAGACTAAGAATTACAATTATATCTACTTAGAGCCAAACCCAAAGCAAAAACTAAAAAAAATACAGACATACAGGCAGATAAACAGACACATACAAACATCTTGCGTTATATATATATATATATATTATTGATTTTCAGCACTACTGTAAGAACTGTAATCTTGAAACTTCTGAATATCATTTCTTATGTCTTTGCCTATGAGTGTATCAAATTTGATTAAAATCAGACTACTTCTTCTATAACCTGATTTTTTTGATTATCGATTATCAATATTTATCGGGTGTACCTCGACACAAAACCTAGCTAAGAACACTTGCAGATGCTTATGGTACAACTGTGTAAATTTTCAAGAAAATCGGTTCAGTCGTTTTGGAGTCTATAGGTAACGGACACACACATACACACAGATGAAGTTCCATTTATAAATAAGTTTAAACTTATTATGTCATCAAATACAGTACTAATTTTTTAAATAAATGTTTTATAGACAAAAAACTAATAAAAACCATATTTTGCTTCTTTTTTTTTAAAAAACAGTAGAGAAAGCATAATACAGCATTTACAGGAAAAAAAAATCATACAATTTTTTAGTTTAGTTGGAAAATAGATACTTTTTCTCTTCTATGTGCCAAATCCCCTTCAGGGCTTAGTTGATCATGGCCTTCCACATCTCCCTATACCTTGTAACTCTTAACACTCTTTCTTTTTGTTACTCCTCTCAAACCCTGCTCTGCCATCCATTTGCTGAAGCCCATCAAGTATATCACATACTTCTTTCCTCTGTTTCTCTTTCCCTCTAACCATCCTGTGAGTATCTGATTCACTAAGCCCTCCTTCCTCATTACATGTCCCAGAAACATCAGCTGTCTTTTCCTGATGTTAAGTATCAGTTTTTTTTGTTTCTTTTCTCTCTAAAACATTGTCATTGCTCACATGTTTGATTCATGGTATTGTCAGCATCCTTCTGTAGAACCACATTTCAGTTGCTTCAAGTCTTTCTTTCATCTTTGATGAGATTGTCCAACATTTGTTGTTATACTGAAAGACTGACATCACATAATAATCCAGTTCTTTCTTTGTTTCCAATGTACTTTTCCTGTTTCTCAATACTCTGCTTAGCTTTTGGACTGCATCTTTGGCCATGGCATTTCACCTTCGAATCTCATGATCATACTTTCCGTCCTCTGTTAGAACACTTTCCAGGTATTTAAATTTCTGTACCTGCTTGATTTTAGTATCCCTGACCTGTAGTTGGCAATCTAGGCTCCTCTTTTTACTGATGACCATGCATTCAGTTTTCTTGTAGTTTATATGTAGTCCTTTCTTTCTGCTTACCTGAATGAGTGCAAAATTTGAAGTTCTATACATTTAAGTTAATAAATTTTTAAAAAATTTGAATGTATTAACAGCAAGAAAGAATTTAACTTTTGATATGTAAATATCTCTCTTATACTATATGGTGGTTAAATGTTAGACAATGTGAACATTGAAAAGGTTTTACTGAGGATCTTGCTTTTCATTTAATTATTGCAAAAACTGGATCAGTGTATAATATCAGCAGTATCATTATTTACATTTAGACTACTGTCCTCATCTTTTGTTGGTCCTGGGTATGATTGTAAACTGCATCTGGCAGCAAGGCCTCTGATTGGGAGGTTGTGAGGAAAATGGAACCGCCTCTTAATTGCTGCTGTTCCCAGGTCTACTCTGACCCGAAGTGGTAGCACCTGTTAGAGTCCCAGCTATGGGCAAATAGTTACCCCCCCACCCAAACTGGGGTCAAAACACTATGAAAGTAGAAAAATAATTTTTTTTAAAATATATACATAAAAATAGACTTTTATAGAAAAATGTATATTTTTGAAGGAAAAAATATTACCAACAATACATTTTTAATACAAAACTAGAAGACATGTTCAGTTTTCTAAAAAAAAAAAAAAAATTAATCAAAATCTAACTAAATCAACCTTCTCACTATAACCAGACATTAAAAAATACCTTAAAACCTCACCTTTTTGGCATTAAATAACCCACAGAGGTTGATATGCCATTAAACAAAAGTCAAACTCATCTTGTTTGACCGCAAACAAACTCATCTTTGTTGTTATTATTACATTATTTCACCTATTGTACTCTCAAACCTTCATCAGGTGCTTGCCAGTCGAGATAACCTTCAGGGAATCTCAAACTTATTCCTTTATTTAATTTATATTTCACTGTAAATGTCTATGTATATCACATTTAGTTCTTATTTAATACTGCTGTTATTGCTTGCCCTGTTTCCACTAGGCAGCCCAGGGACTGAATTCACAATTCTCCTTTCACTAACTTTATGAACCAACATGCTATTGTTCCATGGGACAATCCAGAGTGTAGAACTTGGAGCCTTAAGCCTCATCTGCATACTGCTGCTTACTTAACTGCATTTACCAAGGCTTCTCATTTCTTATTGCTGGTCAAGTATGGCTAATGACAACTTCCCATCCCAAAATTAAGGGCAGGAAAAATGAGTGAAGAATACAGAGGCTAAAAAGTTGTGATAAAGACAACAAAGATAAAGAAAATGGTCTGAAAAAATCCTTGTGTAATAGTAACACTATTTTTTTTTTCTATGTTGTAGGTATTTGTAATAGATGTGTCCATCGGTTTGACCATCATTGTGTCTGGACGAACAACTGCATTGGAGCCCTGAACAATCATTATTTCCTTGCATTTCTTATCACCCTAATCATGATGTGTGCAAATGGATTCTACATGGCCCTTCGTTCAATTGTCAGTATTGCTCAATATTCAGGAATGGTAGATGCCTTGATTATGCAAGCCAATGGCAAAATGACTCCCGTTACATTATCTGCTTTGGTCCAGGTAAGAGTTTTATACATTTAAAAAAAAAAAATCATTCTTATAAACTGAAAATTAATAATTTATGTTGTATAGAAGAATCTTGTTATCTAAAGTAGATAGGTTTCAAGTACTACCACCATCATGGATGGTAAAATATGGGGATAAATCATAATTTAAAAACAAATGTCTCTTGTTTTTATTGCAAAGAAAAAAGCAAAACCATTTTTATTGTAGAATTAGACTGTTATAAAAAATTACTGCTTATTTGAAATGGTCATAAATCAGTCTTTACACCAAATTTGATGGAAAACTTTAGAAAGTGGATTGCTTAGGATTTTTGTTTGGTGACTAGGCAAAGCAACCTTTCACCTGCCCGCCTTAATCCAAGAAATAAAGATACCAAGTGTAAAGAGGAAATGAAATTTTTCAATATTTTTTTTTGTACAAAATATACTGCTATCTTAAATAGTCATGCTGATAGAAATTTTTGTGCTTGTAAATAAATTGAAACAAAATGAATGTACTATAAAGAAAATAGTGTAAAAATAAAAAACAATCTAGTAAATGTGATATAAAAATGACTACCAAGTCTGAATGAGGAAGGGAAGCCATAAGATTGTGTTCAAAATATTTAGATTTTAGCATTAAATAACCCAGTTTTTGATATGTCATTAAACTAAATCAACTAGCCAAATGCACCCAAATACTCACAAAGCTTCTCATTGATTGGTTGTTTGTTTGTTTGTTTCTTTTTTTTTGCTTAAGGGCAACAAATATATAATTGATTTCAAATTTATGACAGTGTAATTTAAACCATAAACAGCCAACCTGTCCAAGAGAAGGTGAGAAAACAATGAACTCACAAAAGCCACCAAGATTATTGTGTATAAAGCTTGTGTACTTGGAACCATTTTCTACAACAGCTAAAGCTGGACAAATGTGTCAAAAGTATTTCCTTAACAGCTACTACAAAAAAAAATTCTGTCTGGGCAACCCACTGCAGGATCTCAGTCTGTAGGACGCTAGCTGTTGCATCTGAAAATGTGACTCGAAATCTGCTGAGAGTAAAGTAGACACTTGGGAAGAAATAACTGTTGAGTGTTTGCTGGATACGTTTTTGCAATGTGTAGGCATCTGCATGACATAAAAGTAATTAAACTAACTAGAGTGAAACAGAAAGGTTATAAGAAAAGCTGTGGCAGCAAAAATACTCACCTGCAGTCACCTGCCTTTAGGTAAAGTAGTTGTTTCCAGGAACTGCCATTCAGAAATTTGTTTATTCAATCAAAGCTGTTCCAGATAAAAATGAAGCTGAACAAAATGGTCATAGATAAAAGCATAAAATAAAAAAGTAATTTTCAAATATATCAAAGTTCAATTTCTTGAAGGAGACATAATTTAAAAAAAAAAAAATTAGTTTGTATTTTATCAACTTTTTTTCCACAAACACTTACTCCACTTGTTGCAGACTGCACACCAACATGAGGTATTATTTTCAGGTTAATCTTATAAGCCTACACTTCTGTACTGGCTCAAGGTATAATGGAACAGAGCATTTGAAGATTTTTCCCCCACAGTAGCTTGCTAATTCTTTCTACTGTAGACTGTTTGTCAACCAAGGCTATAGAACCCAGTCTGGAGGGAGAAGATATGGATTCATACCTTAAGTGAATTTAAAACTCAACTAGAATTTGAATTCTGCTCCTTGATTACTCATTCCAAGCCAATATCTATTATACCACAATACACATCCAACTTATCACAAGATTTCTGTTGATTTTTCTAAAAATTCAGAAAATGCTTTTTATTTTCATGTCTTAGTAAGGATCAATGTTCAAATATCTACATTATATAGTTAAAAAAACCTGCTAGATTGGTATACACCATAATGCTAAGGTATTGACTAGAAAGTTTGTTTGGTTTATGAAGTCAATTTTTTACTTAATAAAGTATCAAACTTTTTGGTTAGCTCAATACAATATGCCATGAATACAACCACTATGAGATTAATGTTAGATTAATAGTCAAAAGTTTATTTTTGTTTATTTGTAGTAGTAGCAGTGGGCTTCTGTCGGCCAGAGTTGACCATGGGTAGCATCCTAGTTGTCTGCTTAGCTGGAGCATTGGTGTCTGTGATTGTAGAAGCTGATGCAGGAGTGACAACTTTTGTTGCAGAGACTGCATTTATGTTTTGTTTCTGGTCTGTCAGAGCTGTCACTTTGCTTTCTGCGAACCCACCTCTCCATTGTGACTTGTGTCAGTTGCTCCTCTCTTGATTTGAGTTGTTGAGCCAGGGTTCCTCTCCATTTGGACTGGTTGACTGCTACACACTTCCCATGACTGTGTCAGCCTTCATGTCGCATTTTACGATGTCACGATACTGCAGCTGTGGCCATCTAGTGAGTCTTCTTCCAGAGACCAGCTCTCTATACATTAGTCTTTTGGAATGCGATCGTCTGGTATGCAGTGGACATGTTTAAGGAGTGTGAACATGGTGGGCAGATCCACATGAGACAGGACCTCAGTGTTGGGAACCTTGTCTTGCTATGAGATTCCCAATATGTGGCGGATACTTCTCACATGGAAGGTGTTATATGTATGACAACTCAAAATTGTATTTTTTTGTTTACTTGTATAATGTACATAAGATTTGATATTGTATTCTAATATTACAGTATTTTTTAGTTAGGATAATGAAAAAAAATGCTTGAAAAATACCAAAATACTAGGTCTAGGAAACATCAAACCCTGTTAAAAAAAAAACAGCTTACTTTTAGCAATAACATCTTGGTTCTTTTAAAGTACACCAATTGAGATCTATTTATTCCAGAACCCCTTCCACTTTTCAAAACAGGATGCATTGTCCTTTCTAGGGAATGCCTTCACCTGCCTTCATTATGTTTTCTTTAACCCTGTCCATGCCATTTCAATATTGATTTTAGCTTTAGGACATGCCAAAAATCACACTGAACATGCTCACCTAATGATGTCTGGAAATGATACAATCATCTAATATGACCCCTCCCCCACCAAAAAAAAAACACCATAGGCTACTTAGGTATTTTAGTTCCCTTCAAAGTACCCCTCATGTAATCTTAAACACTAATCTCAGAATACGTCCACTTTTCAAAACGTACTGCAAAGTCTTTTTTAGGAATCACCATCAACTGTCTTATTCCTGTGTCTGCCATTTCAATATTGATTTACATAATACACACAATATCATTCAATGACGTCTTGTTGCTGACTTGTGTAATGCACTAAGAACGTGTGTCTGTTCCATGGATGTACACTAATATCCTCTCTGATTGGTTGGTAAATTCCATCAAATTCTTGCAGTTATATTTCCAAATATTCATAATGGTTGATTATATGCTAGACTAGGGTTTTCAAACTGTGGGTCCTGATCCTTCAGTGGGTTGCAGGATAAATAAAATGGGTTGGGACGGAAAAAAAAAAAAGGAAAAAATGCCTATGCGAGTGAGAGTAAAATGCAGAATATAAATGATTCTAAATGTTGCATAGCACCCATAAATCATCACTAGTTTTTCACTGAGGTAAGCTTGTATTATATCTTACTAGCAGTATAGCCCGGCGTTGCTCGGGTGTAATGAAAGCTTTAAAACTAATCCATGGTCCTGGAGCTCAGACTCTTTGGATGTTGGCACGAAAAACTAAAAAGCAATAATTGTTTCCAGTTAAAGCGAAACTGTAGACTGAAAGAAAAATGAATAGATGTAAATCAAATTTTGATTTCCTGGTATTGATATCAAATAAGTTTTTTTCATCGTAAACTGAATTTTGAAGGCTAAATAAGTCCTCTGAGTCAATGGTATCATGGCTGAGACTAAGAACTACAATTATACCTACTTAGAGCCAAACCCGAAGCAAAAACTAAAATAAAAGAGCTGAAACAAATACAGACATACAGGCAGATAAACAGACCCACACACACACACATCTTGCCTTTTATATATATATATTATAGATTTTCTGCACTATTGTAAGAACTGCAACCTTGAAACTTCTGAATATTTTTTCTTATGTCTTTGTCTATGAGTGTATGAAATTTGATTAAAATCGGACCACTCCTTCTATAACCCAATTTTGTCGATTATCGATTTTCGATATTTATCAGGGATACCTCAACACAAAACCTAGTTAAGAACATGTGCAGACGCTTATAGTACAACTGTAAATTTTCAAGAAAATCGGTTCAGCCGTTTCGGAGGTAACGGATACACACACACACACACACACACACACACACACACACAAAGTTCCATTTATAAATAAGTTTAGATTTTAAAAATATAATTATATATTGCTATGACCTAATTGCTGCAGCATAAACTATAAAAAGAAAAGTAAAAAAAAATGTTAAACTTGTTGCCAAAAGGTGTAGCCAAGGTTTCCATTCAGGTAGTGGATGGATCTCTGGCAGGCTCAGATACCTGGATAAGGAAAATGAACAACAGGAACTAGGATTATTATTTAATAATATTTAATATGATATGGGGAAACACATCTGGGTGAGAAGATGTGTGCAATGAATATGTTATGAGGATAAAAAACACTAGACTTTTGTTCATATTCTGAAATCAAAAATATACACTTTTTTGTTTTTACTCTCACTCACTTTTTTTATACTTTCTTTGCTTTAGTTCATTTCTTTACTTTCTTTTTAAAGTTGCAAGCTTCTCTTGCCAAATGATTGTTTCCTTTTCACAGTTTAAACAGCATAAACGTTTGCTTTCAGTCATAAAGATTTAATGCTGAGTTGACCAATGTATTTTCAGTTTTCCTTAAGTGGAAGAATCACTCATGCCCTTACGTTCAGTGATTAACACACTTAATCACTGTTGCTTTTTGGCTTGTGACTATTTAGTCAATCAAGTAAATTCCTGTATGTAGCATGGGATTAATGTTAGCAAGTTGGATGCAATGCACAATTTCTTCAATAAGCAATTTCTTTTTGTGCTGATAACATAAAAAGTAGTGTTTATTCCCTAAAGTCTGCTGTCTAACTGGTTCTCAAGTATTTTTTCTGCACAATCTTTCATGCTAGTTCAACATGACTGCACATTTGTGATGTGCTATTTTCAGCTATCAGCTAATCCTGTTTCTAAGGTTAATTGTCTGGCTTATGTAAGGTCACCAAAGAGAGAAGATAAATTTCACAATAAAGAGATAAAGAAAGAGTGATAGTTTATTGACAGTATGTCTGTTTAGTATGGTAGGAATTAGGAGTCAGTACATGAGAACGTAACTATATATCTTTCAAACATCTTTCATTAAATATGGCTTCCAAGGTAGATTTCATTTTTTAAGTTTTTTCAGCACCCTAACATTTTTCTGGGAATATAAAAACTGTCCATAATTTTTATAGTCCCTACTGCTTTCATCTACTTCTATAGCCATTTTCAAGAGTATTTTTTTTTTAGTGTTGTTATTTATAGTCTGTTTTCATTGAGTTTAGGTATCTTGTTCATCAAACTCATTGTAGACTAGTCCTGGGTATGACGGTAAACTGCATCTGGCAGCAAGTTCTCTGATTGGGAGGTTGTGAGAAGCATGGAACCACCTCTTAATTGCTGTTGTTTCCAGGTTCACCCTGACCTGGAGTGGTAGCACCTGTCAGGGTCCCAGCTATGGATAAATAGTTAACCCCCAAACTAGGGTCAAAACACTATGAAAGAATAAAAATAGACTTTTATAGAAATATATACATTTTTGAAAGAAAAATATTACCAACAATACATTTTTGAATGAAAAAAAAATTATTACCAGCAATGCATTTTTGAATATGAAATTAGAAGATAGCTTCAGTTTTATAAAAATAAAAAATAAATTTTTCCTCAAAATCTGACTAAATCAAACTTCTCACTATGACCGAACTTTAAAAAATACCTTAAAACCCACCTTTTTGGCATTAAATAACCCAGAGTGGTTGATATGCCATTAAACAAAACTTAAATTTGTTGTGGACTGAATGCTGTCAGTTTTCTCTTGCAAAGAGACCTTGCATCAAAACTTAGCTACAAAAGTGATGCCTTTTACAACTACTTAAACGTGTGAACTGGGATTTTTTCCATTTAAATCAATTTAAGATGAAGGACAAAAACAGACTCACCACTGCATCTGATATACATTATTTTCCTGTGTTCCCAATTGGAATCAGCTGCTTATGAACAAACAAGCACATCCATCTCATTAAATGGCATTTTTTATTTTCAAATATTATTTACTTTACCTTTGTGTTGGAATTTCCTTTAAATTTATTTTTCTAAAAGTATTAATTTTAAATTCATACAAATGGATAATATGATTTCAATATGTACAAATCATGAGAAATATACATATAAATTATTGATGCTAAATAAATAAACCAAGTGAACAAAGATTGTCTTTGATTTGTTACACGTAGATATAATGGGTTGCAATGCAACATGTGGTTCTTGCTGTGGGTCATAGTAAAAATGTTTGAAAAAAATGTTGTTCTAGACAGATCATGTATAATACATTTTTTTTTTTTTTTACAGTTTTCAAAATAATTCTAAACATTTTTTTTTTTTTTGTAGCATCTTTTCATGCAGTTCCCTCGCATTATATTCCTCATGGCTTCCCTGTCAGTACTCTCTCTTTTAATGGCTGGTTTCACAGTTTACCATCTCTATCTTATGTTTACAAACCAGACAAGCAATGAACGCTACAAAATAGGATCAATAAAGAGTACGGAAAGATGCTGTGGGAAAGAGAACACAGAAGTGACACAATCCAAGAAGCCAAGTAAGAGAAAGACTTTAAACACCAGACCTTACAACCAGGGATTCCTAAAAAATATTGCCCAGGTGTTGTTTCCAAAGAACTACATTGACAAACATAAGAAAGTTTCTCATTGATGAAACAAAACAATGTTAAATACATTAAAAAGTATATTCTATTCATTGTGTAAAGTTAGTTGTTCTCTCATCTCAAAAGGATATCAACTTTGCATTGTGTGTATACATGCCTATAAGCATGTATGAAAACAACTAAAATATATATATATGTGCTAACAAAAAAATTAATGCATACACACACACACACACACACACACACACATATATATATATATATATATGGGAGTGAATGACAGATCTGTAAAGATAGAGAGGATAGTACAAAAGATTTCGTCCAATTAATATAAATTATTAATTAGATAAAAATCGATGAGGAAAACTCAACACATAGTTAGATAGTTATAAATCTTAATTTATAACCATTTAACTATGCGTTGAGTTTTCCTATATATATATATATATATATATAGTCATCCGCAGACAGATCTGTTTCACTGTATCACAGCTCATCAGTATGGTTACACATCTGATTGCTTTTTACCTAGGATTGAAACCCGATATATATATATATATATATATATATATATATATATATATATGGTGGCCTATTAGATGCTTTATTATTTAAGAATTGAATAACTATTTTATAACTTTACATAAAATACAGAAAATGAAATTGATTTATCTTGTTCAGGAAAGTGGGCTCATATAAATGATTTTTTTATTTCTTTGACGTCCTGATAGAAATCGTGTATGCTTTAGAATAATGGAGTGATGGTTTTACGAATAGAATTCTACAAATTTTATACATTGCTCTATTGGGATTTTCTTCTCTTATAGATTTTTTTCTAAGGAATGAATTTTAAAAATGATATAAACTAATAATAACACATCAATGCAGTTGAAATTATTGAGTCATTGTCAACTTCATGATCTTGCTGATGTCTGCATAGTATGAGTTATGCTAGACCTACATACTGTTGTGAATTCAGAGTTGTTCTTCTCTTAGACTGGTTGCCAAACAAGACTTAAGAACCTAGTCTGCCCTTTTATTTAATCCATAGCTAGGGAGAGATGGATTTATACCCTTCTGAGTTGGAGTTGCACAAAAGTGAATGTAATGTAACTGAACTGGAATTTGAACTCTGTTTTTTTATTACTTGTTCTGAGCTGCTATTGATTACACCATCTGAACAACTTTCAAAGTTTGGAACAATATTTAAAAACATATTAAAAAAAATATATTATTAAAAATTTAAATGGTAAAGCCACTTATGGGCCATTGCATGTGTGTCTGTGTGTTATATATGTAAATGGATTTTATTTTTTCATCCCATATATTTTTCTTCAAATGTTATTTTTTGTGGATATCTGTATTTGAGTAGATGCTCCATTTATTTATTTTTTTTAAACAATATTTATTTTGTCTACCAGTTTGTGTACTCAAGCAAACTAAGGATACATTTTCTTTATAAAGTTTTCTTGAGGATGCAGATTGGTATATGAAATACTGTTTGGGAGGAAAAATGAGAATCTAATCAAATATGGGTATCCACTAAAATAACACCTGAAGTAATATATATTTGCTGTTGTTATTTGCAACTCTGTTTTACAATTCTGATGAGCTTTTGAAAGTGAAACATAATTGTGAAATAAAGAGCTGAATAAATCTAAAAAATGATGTTCACTATTAAATTTTATACTTCTGAAAAACCAAGAGTGAAACATTAGTGTAAAAACTTTGAAAAAAATAAAATTTAAAATTAAGAAAATACAGCTCACTAGTAATTGAGTAGTGTACTGAATATTTTCTGTTAAAAAAAAATAATGGCACATATATATGATTGTGTAATGTACACAGAAAAGATATATTCATGCATGTAATCTGAGCATTTGTTGCAACCTATGCATGCATACATAGGTGTATATCACTACAAATGTGAAAATGGTTGTGTATATGTACATGTATATACCTCATCATCTAATAACTGATGTTTTTTATTTTTTAACCTGAAAATTGTTCTCTAATTCCTCTTTAGTTACTTTTCATTATGAATTTTATTTGTTGAGCAAAGATGTTATAAAAACAGTAAGTATATGTTAAGTGAGAGACATGTATATAAAAGGCAGTTTCATAAACAAATATTGCTTCCTTAAACTGAATTTTATAATTAAAACTTCATCTTAGAGATGGATTAAATTTAGCATAGTACCCATAAAAAACTTAAAAAATTATTTATACATTGATCTGCATGTTGTCTGGGATCAGAGTGTCTGTGCACTCTGGAAAGTTATGCAATATATATATATATATATATATATATATATATATATATATATACACGGTACAATGGATGAATTGTTGTCTAAATTATGCAAAAATGAAAATAACACTGATATCTCATTTTAACATATATTTACCAAAATTACACAAAAATATTTTGAAATACTACAGAGTAAATTTATTCAATAAAATCATCATTAGTTTCAACTGCAGCCTCTAGATGATTCTGGAATCTCCTGCAACTCTTCTGGATGGTCTCCTTGTTTAAGTTGGTGAATGCTGTCATCATTCTTGCCTTCAGTCATCTTTGGTGTTACAAGGAGTTTTGTTGATCTCTTGCTCAACTGTGCACCACACATAATCATCTAAGGGGGTCGTAAGTCTAAGTAGTTAGGTAACCAGATGTAAAGGGTGATGTGGTCGAAAAAAATTGTCTGACAGCCATGACTAGGTTCTCTTGTTTGTGTGGCATGGTGCAGAGTTCTGTTGCCAGACATAGGGTCTTCCAGCATCCAACCCAGGGCAGCACTACCTCTTCCATGCACTTGATGTAGGCTTCCATGTTGAGATTGAGGCCCCATGGGAAGATAAATGGGGTCATAACATTGCTATCACTAGTGATCACTCCAAACACTTTTGTAATCACCATTAGACTCATCTGGCACCCAAATATTCTGAAATGTTTGTATTGGAGCTTCTGGTGTGAATGCTAAGCAATACCAGCATGCCATTTCCAAATTTTTGGCAGAGTGAATTGTGTCATGGTGCTCTTTTTCTCACAGATGGTGCCCGACTGACCCTACTATACTGTGTAGTCAACAATATCAAAAATAATGAACATGCACAAAACTAAAAAGATAAAATGGTGACAATTTATCCATCGCACCATGTATATATGTGTGTATGTATGGATTGGAAAGAATGATAGTCGAGAATAAATAGGAACTGTTTTTAGATCTAACATGTTTTGTGTGTATAATTAACATGAATGCTGCTTGTAAAGATGAGTGTACGTGAGATCTGCTTAAACAATGGCAAACAAATCACATAAAAATTTAAAATACTAGAATTTTCTTTTCTTTCTCCATATTTCATTCTCCAAGGAAACTTTTATAAAAGCAGAACAAGTTAGATCATAAACCTTTTCTATTTGTTCTTTATTTTATATATATATATATATATATATATATATATGAGTTGATAAATAATTTTGGAACCATTTGTATGCATGTTGCATATATGCATAAAAGTGGATACTAAAAGGTTTAACAAAGAAGAGGTTCCTAAAAATCTGATATTTAATCAGATTTATAAAAGTCAGTAGAGCTGAGAACATCTTAGTATTCACACACAGGTACTCAATGATTTAAAAAAAATGATTAAAATAAGTTTATCTATGGATGAGAAAATCTAACTTCTTACAACATAAGAATACTGTTCATTCCATGTTTTTTTTTTTCAAATTTTTTATAATGAAGCTTTTTATTTTTCATGTAAATGTTTTCATTTGTTTTTAATGAGATTTAATCTTGTCTACAGTTTTTATTGATTACACAATTCTTTCATCTCTCATTTATCAAAATATTGCCAAATTTATTTTCACTTCTAACTTGAGGAGTTTTTTTTAATCTTTATTGTTAAATTTGTTGTAAAAATTAAAAATGTAAAATTCAGACATTATCACACAACAGATATAGGGAGGGAGCTGTGACGCTATAGCTACACCCAGTTTGATATTTTTTGCTATTTTCTATTAGAAAAATTTTTTTTTCTTTTTTAATCCTTTCACTAGGAGCAAGGCAATAAAGCCACTAAGATAAAAGAGGTTACCGAGTGTTAGAGAATGAGAAAACTCTGTTAAGGAGAGAGAACAGTAAAACAGGAATTAAGAAAACAGAAGATAACAATTGATAATTTAATTTTTTGAAGATCACGCTTGACTTGGAAAGCAAAAAGATAAAATGAAGTTCTACAAGCAAGAAGTATGAGAGAAGAAACTTAGCATAGCATTTACATTTTCATTTAGCCATTTTAACAGGAAAATGAGACCTATCTGCCAATCTAGTACTACACTTAAATTCATAAAGTCTAGGTATCATAAAGAAAAGTTCATCAGAACAATTACCATGAAAGTGCTTATAGAAAAGGCACAGGGAAACTACACTATGGAAGTGGAAAAGTTACAAGCTGAGATGCCAGGTCTGGACTAATAACATTACAAATTCTTCCTTGTATTTTATTTAGAATCTCTAAATACATAACAGAAGCAGCAAGCCAGATGTGGCAACAATAATTGAAGCATGGGCAAATGGTAGATTTATAAATATGCAAGATAGATTCTGGTGTGAAAAGTTGGGAAGTATAACAATAAACCAACATTGCTTGTAACAGAAAATTGCTCTTTAAGTCTACTTTATAGTAAAGAAAATTAAATTTCTCAAACTATAATGTATTAGGCTAATGTGTGCCTCCAGTACTGGCTTTTTTTCTTTCCAATCAATTTCCATGTGATGAGCTCATGCCAATATCAAGGTAAAAAAAAAAAATATTCTGAGAATAGCAACGTTGATATAGTTATTTATTTGCCTTTAATAAAACTGCAATATGCAACATGTTACAAGATACATGTGTTGTAATAAACACGTTGAAGGCTTCTTTGTACTTAACTCATGCAGCTGGATTTTAAAAACTGGAAGAATGTAATTTTGGTAAAATATTTGATATAATGAAACACAAATGAAGATTTTGTTCTTAAAAAATTTTTTTTCGAAAATCACCTCATTAAAATATTAGAATTTAAAAAAGAATTTTTTTCCTCATCTGTTTCATCTTTTTTATTCTTGTTCAATATTTATTTTTTATAATTTAATTTTTTTTTTAGTTTAATAAAAATTCAGGTGCTTCAACATTCCAAACTTTTCTCTCTCTCTCTTCTTTTTTCTTGAACTGGTAGTAATGATTTCTGAAATGTAAATGAAAATTATTCTGTTTGTGTTCATTTTGATTAAAAATAATCTGAGCTAATTAGAATATTTAAAAAAGAATTTTTATCCAAGTTTTAAACTGTAAAAAAAAAAATCAATTTCCCTCCACCACAGCTGGGGATGATTTATTTAACAACTCAAACTGTGCTGGTGTGTCACTTGTATCAATACACTCTGGAGACACAAAATTGAAGGCCATCCTGCAATTCCATCCATCCATCAAACTTTTGTACCCATTGATATCAACAGTATTTTAGATAATCACTATTCAGTAGAATCAATCATCATTGACAAAATCTATTGTTTTTATTTTACAGATGTAATATCTACAGGCCATGCTTAACCATCTTTGTACAGTTCCAGGTGACTGGGTTTTGGTGGGAAAAATTGTTTAGATTAATTCTCTGAGCTGAAAACTCAATAATTGATTCTACTCTTTCCACTTCATGTCAGTGAAAATGTTAGTCTGAGAAGACACAATGAATTACTCTAGCATTTGCCATACTGATGGAAGGTAAAAGGCTATTAAAAAAGAGCAGTTTTGATTTGGAGGCATTGAAATTAACAAGCCACTCCTTGCTTCATTTAATAGCAGACTGTAGGTAATTACCTCAAAGAAGACAGTGAAGACTAGGTAATGCATATATAGTAAACTTAATATTAACTGTTCTCAATCATTTCAGTATAGCTCCCTGGTGCCCCCTCTGCATGAATTTACTCAAGCTACTAGACTAGCAACTGAGCCCCACCCTTTTACAGTGAAACCGATCAAATATTATCGCAACTTCTATTCTAGCAGTTTCTTTGCTTGTACTTCCCACCTGTGGAATTCCCTTCTGTATACTTGCTTCCCTCACAGGTACAATCTCCAAGAATTTAAATGCAAAGTCAATTGCTATTTCTTATGTCCTTGACTTGCACTGTTTCCCTGACAATTCTTGTATCATGTTCTTCTCCTTTTCTACTCTACTCTCGTGCAACTCTCTTCACGCCAGTGTTCTCATACTTTTCTTACGCATTCTCTGACACCCCTTGTAACTTGTCCCTCTTTCTCATCACTCACCTTTTATATAACCCCCTGGCAGTAATGCCTTGCTTGGGGTGAAATGATTATAAAAAAAAAATATTAACAACAAAGAACAGAAAGTGTGAAGCAATGGAGTAGATGGGTAATGATCTGCATTAATTTATGACCCCATTTCAATTTGTGATAAAAAGGCAGATATTTGTTTTCAGTTGCCTTTTGCTATCTCTTTAATGTCATGGATTTATTGATTACTGTTATAAGTTGACAATCTCAACACAAAACATCTTGCATTTGATTGTGTTTGACAAGGCATGGTGGAGTAATAGATGGCAGCTCAGACTGAGTGATTGGAGAGCTGAGTTTGAATTCCAGTCAAATTTATTGCATTCACTTGCTTCTCCTTGGGATGGTCTTATCCATCTCTTCTACCCTATAGGTAAATAGCAGGATAGACTAGGTTCTATAGCTTTGGGTGGCAACCGCTCTAGGAGAAATAAAGTTCTGAATTCAAAACCAAACTGGAGAGGGTTGGGTTCTATCAGGCTCTCATGCTCAAGATATACAATTTCTACTGCAACTGTAGTCCTCCTGCGACTCTGGAGAGTCATGGGACTTGTGGTGATTGTGACAAGGTATTGTTCACAGAATTTAGACCTGACTTTTTCACTGGAAAATTCCAAACCTGACCCACTTCCAAAAATTCTGACTAAATATAAAAATTTCAAGGGAATCCTTGTTGTTGATTTAAAAATTTTTCATCACTTCCCTTCTTATATGCATATACACAGGGAAACTGCTATTCAAATATTTATAGAATTCAATCGTAAAAAATATTTACCTAGTTTTCACAGTCTCCTTCAAGGTAATCCTTTAACTACCACAGTACACTGACTTCAAATGGGTAATGTCAAAATAGTATTGTCATTTATTTCATATACATGCAGTATGAATACCCCAAGGTTTTGGGTAACGTATACATCTTGCAATATAACAAAATTTTCTTCTATTTAAAAAAACTCATACACACACACAAATATATATTCTCATCTGAATCTCAGGTAAACAAACTAGAATTATGATACACATACACACTTAAATAGATACAAACACTGCTTGACAAGACAGATGCACGTGAGGTCTGATTAATCAATGTAAAATAAAACGATATAAGAATTAAAAATAATAGAATTTTCTTTCTTTTTCTCTATATTTCATTCTCCAAGGAAGCTCTAATAAAAGTAAAACATTTTAGATCTGTAAATATTTCTCATTTGTTCCTTATCTTACCATTTTGTTAGATTCCAATTCATATATATATGTGTATGTGTATTTGGGCAGTAATTTCTTTCATAAAAGTCTTATGAAAGATGATGGCCAAGGTTAAGCTTTTTATACAATTTTTCTTACATCTGTACAAGTATTTTCTTTTCGAGACATAAAGCATTTAAAAAAAAAAAATTACTCTCCAAATGTTCTATATATCCAAGCACTTTTAGTTATTCTATTAGCCATTTTCAAGGATGTGCTCTTAACTGAATATGTAGATTTTTGTATATATGTATCTATAGAGATGGGAATCTACACTATTTACATTATTCAAACTATTGTCCTCATCTTTGTTGCCATTTCTACAATGTTTTGGCTGTTACTAGGAATTTAATAGAGAACACCACTGGAAACTGTGTAAACTTAAGGAATCAGCACATGTGCTAGGCTACAAAAATCTCCTAAGCCGACCAAGCATAGAGATATATAGTATGGGAACAAGTAATATGGAGTGCCAAAGAAAATCATAAGTGTCAAATTGCAATATGAGCTCTGGTAAAAAATACTAGAGAAAACCATTAACATCAAAAATTGTAATATGAACCCTGGTAAAAAAAAATGGTTACTGAACATTAGGTTTATAAGTCCCAGAAATTCAGTTGTTCTTAAGGACACATGGCCCAATAGATACAGACGTTGGTTAGTTCCTGTAACTTAACCCAAAGAGTAGTGAGTTCAATACCAGGCTACAGCAGTGGTGAACAAGTAAGATAACTCATGACTACCAAAAGAGGCTCTATGCAAGGAATGAGGATGGTATACCCCAGCACCGAAATTCCTAGCACCTGAAGAAGGCCGGAGTGTACAATGGCTGAAATATTGTGTAAATGGCAACAAAGATAAGGATAATAGTCTGAATAATGTAAATAGTATAAATACTACCTCATCTCAAAAAATATAGACAAACAGAGATGGGAATGTTTTTATTTTCCAAACAGGCTCAGTACATTATGGCCATGTTCATAGCTGATATTACTGAGTGTTGTTGTTTCTTTTTTTTTTTTTAATAATGATTCAATTATTTTTAGCCTTTTTTTACAAATGGCTGAGGCTATTATGGTTGTATTTTTCACAAAAAAATTCTTTAAGACAGAAATACCCTTTATATAATGGAAAAGCATATGTGAGAGGTATTATTGCCACACCCTTTATGTTGCAGTTTGGTGGGTTTCTGGGCATGTTTAAATGGGTCCTAATTGAGCTCAACTTCAAGGTCTGTCTAAAAATTAACAGGACTGTTATCACAATTTATTTCAATTCTAAACAACAAACTGTATGGTTTCCCCTTCAAAGTAATCCACCTCGAGTTTATTGCACTTTTCCATCCTTCTTTGTCATGCTTCTATACACTGCTGAAAGAATTCTTCTTGGATGCTCCTCAGCTTGAGCCTCTAGACCTTTGAAATGGGTCTTCTTGAATTCAAGGAATAGAAAACGTCACACAGAGAAAGATCAGGTGGATAGGGAGAATATTTCAGTACAGTGATGTTCTTCTTGGCCAGGAACTACTGGATACTCAAGGCATTGTGAGCAGGTGTGCATTGTTGCACTGAAGTAACCATGATTTGTCCTGCCATAACTCTCATCTCTTCTCATGCACTGAGTGAAGCAAATGCTGTAGATCGTCTGTGGTAAGAACTCAGTGGATGATGCCCATAGCTCACACGGCACACCTAATCCTGTTATTTTTCAGACATATCCTGTATACACTGTTTGCCATACCATGCTTTACTATCACAACAATAACAAAGAAAGATTTTTAAACTGTGAATTTTTAATAGCAGCAAACAGAACCAATGTTAAATATTCCTGATCTTAAAAATAGTTGAATGACTAACAGAAAAAAATAGATCTTATATAAATTATTCTTGTATTTAGAATGAAGGGTTATAATCTTAGTGATGACTTTCAAAAAGGTTTTATATTTAAATAATTTATATACTAATTTAAATAATTTATATACTAAGCATAGTAACCATTTTAAAATGATGGAAATATTAATGGTGATTTTCTAAGCGTAGTTTAGATGTGGCACAAGGCAGAAAGTATATAGCACTCAGTGAGGATCAAACTCACTACACAATTGTAATGATTCTAATAAGATGAGCTTGTTAACCATTACACCATGTTGAGGTGCCCTAATAGAATTATTTATGTATAGATTTGTACTTCTGCTTATAATCAAAGTACCTGTGAAGTATACCTGGGATCAAAATGTAGCAATATTTATTGTTGAAAAATACAATAAATCAAGTAAAAAGATGGGGAGGAGGAAGGCTGATCAACACTGTCTTATCTTTTAATCTGACTAGTCACAATTAGTGACCCATTCCTTCAGCAATCCCTTTCACCAAAATTTTATACTTCTCTCTTGTACTAGTCACCAAAAGTCTGTAATGCTAATATTAGCTGTTCCCTTATAAGGAAACATTGCTGACATTAGTTGAAATTTAGAAAATCTTTCTCTTAAAACAAATTTTCCACAAAAATAGGTTTCTCAAGTTTAAGAGCTGTTAATGCATTTTCTTGTATTTATGGGGGTTTCCTTGCTAAATTTTTAATTGAAGTAGTGTGGAATAAATATCAGTATCTTGATTATGTCATTGTTTTTCTCTTTGATTTATGTACTATTCATTTTAGTTGCTGTTGAAAGTCTTCAAGTGATGTGTTTCTGTTATCTGGTATGGCTTTTTGTTTGATTCTGTAGCAACAGTCTACAAGGTTTGAAGAAGTATGGTTTACACTGAGAGATACACACTTCACTTTCTGGAAGCCATTTTTAACCATCAATCTCAAAAAGTAGTTGCATATAGCTGACTGTTTAAATATTTCTGAACAAGTTTAGTTCCATATAAAAATCTTGGTTTGACAAGAACATGACTTGAGTTTTTAGGTTAATGTTTTGGTTTTGTATTGTAACATTGTAAGTGTTCCTTAGGCTCACACATTAAATGGATATCGAGGGACCCTGGATTCAAACCCAGGGATAGATATTTGGAATATATCTCCATATGTATATATTTTTTTGTTGCCAGAAAAATCAATTTTTTCTTTTCTTTGGGATGAAAGAAAGAGAGAGGAATAGGGGAAATAAACATCAAGGGGGGTTCAGGAAAGTAGAAAGGCGAACTACATGGCATTGTGGCATGACATGTTGACAATGAGTTGATGGTGTCCAGATGATCCAGAGATAAGAGAGAGGATTGTTTTTTTTTTGTTCTGTTGCTCTCCACCGCTCTCTCAGAAAGGAAAAGAGAGGAACAAACAACAAATGGTAAAATTAACTTTAGATTTCTGAAGAGGGTTACCCATGAAGAATGCAATTGTAATTAACGCCGACAGGTGAATGGCTAAGGTCTGCAAAAGGAGCCAAAATGGCGGAAAAATACTGGCAATTGAGATGAACCAGACAATCAAAATTGACATCATATTTAAATGGGGAGACAATTCCGATCACCTCCCACCCCACGCCAGACTGAAACGATTTCAACAAAAACACAACGGATTTGAAGATCATCGCAGCGCCCGCCGCTCAGAATGCATAAAGTGGAAGGCGCAAGAAAAACTTCCCTTTTTCTCTCTTTCTCCCACATGCTAGTAACATAAACCTACTATATAGGCAGAGGAGCATAAAAACTATTCCCTTGAGTGACACATAGACATAGGAAAAGTTGGAATATATTCTATTTTTAGTCAATTTTTTTTTATTTTGTTTTACTATTCTATCTCACTCGATCTACAGAGAATTACAATATGATCATTAGTCCAATAGACTGGCCTTCATTATGATTTGTTATTTCTTGTTCTGCCTATTTTCCTTTATGCATGTGCACTCAACCACTCGTTTTCAGTACTTGAGAAAAAAACAGCACAAAGATTCTAACGTCTCCTGTCCCCAGGTCTTTTACTTCTCTAAGATCAGAAGTCACAATGTGGGCAGAGCGAGTGAAGGACCTTCGACTGATCACCTGGGATGAAACAAAAGCAACAGTTGTAGACTCAGGTGCGAGTGACTTACGGCTAATTAGCACACGCAACTTCATTTTGAGACCAGGAGGAGGTTAGGATGTCATAGTATCAGCTTGTAGTGTTGACTGAAACTACTCCTAGAAAAGCCTAGAATATCTAGGAAATACTAATTAGTTCCATATGGACAATATTTTTTTTTATTAACAGGTGGAGGTGATTATAACATTTAAAATAATTATCCCCAACGAACAGGATGTGTGCACACTGTGAAGGTCATACATGCATATACATAATTCTGCTTGTTCTTCTGTCACTAAGCACATGCGTTACCTCAGGTGAATACTGGAGCATTCCATTTTGATAGCAACGAAATAAGGAAAACAATTATGTATAAGAGATGCTACTTGGTTTTAATGAGAAATAGAAAACAAAAGAAAAAATGAAAAGGAAGTGATAATGCTGTCTTGCATTTAATGTCTCCTGAAGTGAAAATGGAAACCAAGTCAAATTTGAATTTTTTTATTTGTACCCGCTTACTTCTTTAAATGATTTACAATCATTTTTCTGATTATTATTGCACTATTTTGTTAATATTATTAAACTCAACTATTAATTGGATGAAATTTCACTCTATCATGTTCAATCTATTTGATGAGTAGAAATGCATTAAGACCATTGACAAGGAAAGATATTGAGTTGAAAAATGTATTAAACATGTTTTTCATTATTAGTTTTTTTTCTATGAATACATTTTGCACAGACAAAATATATGTGTTAAGTATATAAGCATTTATTTTAAGTATTATTCCAGAAGAAAAATTAAGTTCATTTTGATATGTTATAGCTACTTTGTCTTTTGGAAGTTTACTTGCTTTCAAAATTGACCTCTAGTTCCTTTTCCCACTCAAACCATGAAATGATATTTTGAACTTGCTTGATATTCAAGATGAGTGTCTTTGAAGGAAAAACAAACAAAAAAAAAACAAACAACAACAAAGAAAGAGTACAAAAATGATTATTTATTTACACGGAAATATCTTTCTTAACTTTCAAAGATTTACCCATAATGCACAAATGCAAAAGGGCTTTGCTTTTATAACAAATGTGCCAGACAACAAATGATAAAAAAATGTTGGACTATAAAAAAAGTTTTTAAGTTTCTCATACTCTATGCATTTTTTTTTTGCAAATAGGTTCAGTCTCCTATGATCAACACAACAATATTGAAATGAATAATATTTTATCATTTCAAAGTTTTTTTCTTTTGAATCTATGAAATATTCAAACTAGAATTCCTTGTTGAAAGAGGGAAAAGGCTTTGCTGATACCACCTCTTTAATAACATACAATTCAATAAGGTGGGCAGTAAGTAGTGAAAGGTTAAAAAAGGGGAATGAGTTTGTATAGA